>VXBX01005329.1:9299-20420 GCA_013400415.1 Scytalopus superciliaris
ATATGTTGCTTTATTATCTTTTTTGGCTTGTCCTTCTCCTTTTTTGAAATCTAAAGAGAGGTCTCTTACTTGGATTTCTGTCATATTTAGCAAATTTTGCTTGTGTCCCAGTCAGAGACTGGCTTTTTATTTAAAATTTTCTTTCATATTTTTTTCTGTGTTCTGATACAGAAAATTATAATGCAAGATATGAAATATTATTTATAAAATCTTATTATTAACTGCAATTATATTCATCACTGGAAGAAAATATTTCTCTTTTTTTTGGTGGAAATACTATAAATAATTACTGTTATATCATGCAAGTTACATGACTATTGTGACTATTGTGTGTAGTCTCACAGACTTTGCTTAAGTTATTTGAACCAGTGAGACAAAAAAAAAAAAAAAAGGAATGGTGCAAACTAAATCTTACCTAACCTAAAAATATAGTTCAACCTTGATGCTGTGCATATACTAAGAGTGCAAAATCACTCATATTGTTTCTGCTAGTGTTCTTTTTAAAAGAATGAAGCTCTGATATGTCAATGCCATTTAAAATTCATTTTAGACATGTCATAAACTAGGACCTCACACTGTCATACATGAGAGCTTAGGGGCCAAGTGAAACTCTGTTGCAATTCACTGTATAGAAAACCAGAAATTGTCCTTTAAATAAATGTCATATTGCGGGAACCGTTGACCGAAGACACGCGAACTCACAAGGAACCACATGGACGCGACAGCGGTGGGCTCCAAATGAGCTGAACTTTATTCGCAACGGGGGTTTTTATAGGGCAAAATAGGATTATTATAGGATGGAAGGTAGAAACAGGGTCGGGATTGGGCAGAACGGGGGGTGGAGTTAGTAACTATGGTAACGGGACAGCCAATCAGGGAACGGTCCCGCAAACAACCAATAGGGTCCAAGGGTTCGGGAAATCGGCAGGAAAGTCTGAGGGGGAGGCAGGAAAACTGTGAGGGAAGGAGGACAAGATGGAGACCTGAGGGAACAAAACAACAAGCAGGTCCGCCATACTGGTCCAATAACATGAACAGCACTAAACATGAAAATATAGTTAAACTCCCGATTGAATGCAAGTCCAGTATCACCCCGAAGGGTGATAAACCTTTAAATCTCTTGGTGCAGGTCCCATACTACGTTCCACGAGGGAAGGTAGTAAATTCAGTGAATTCGGTATCCTTTGTTTGCTCTATAGGGTCCTCCTCGTAGGTCCAGCGGGTGAAATGTTTCTTCCAATTTTCATAGGTATTGCCTTCCCCAACATCTCCTCCCTTTTCTTTTATTAGAGCGGCGTTGATTTGCGCCATCTGTCTGGTTAATAGAGACTGAAAACAACTAAGGAAGCATGGCACAAGGAGCAAAACAATTAAAAGAATAAACAAACCTAATACGAGAAGAAACAGAAATTTCTTAAGTGCGGGAGAAGCGCCTGGCAGAGAGAAACCAAAAACATCATCCCAAGAGGAGCCTTGGTTTTTTGTGATTTGGTCAACTCAATTATGAAGATTCTTAATTTGGGAATGAATGGACTCGGAGTGGTCGGAGAAATTCAAACAACATAATCCCTCAAATTCGTCACACCCATGTCCGTTAACTAATAACAAAAAGTCAATGGCAGCTCGATTTTGTAAGGTCCCCTTTTTTATCTGTTGCATGTCCAGTAGCAGATCCTCTAAGGCTAAGCTGGTGGCGTTTGCTTCCTTAGCTATCCAACACGATATTTTTGCAATCAGATTGAGAGCATGTGTTGTCCCAATTTGAGGAAGGATAATACTACTGGCCACATCTTGGGCATGTGTCCATAGGTGGATGTCCGAGTCGCAATTTTGAGCGAACTGCTGCACGTTTTTGGACTTATTAAAAGGGTGTTCGGGAGGTCCTTGGGGGATAGGCAAACTGCTTCTGACGATGGGATCATGTTTAAATTTTTTAAGTTTTGCTTTGTGAAGGTGGTCAGGGGAGTGACCTCCTTCATGGATATTAGGGACAACGTTAGGATGAGTGTCAATGTGGTGGGAAGAAATAGTTTTAGTTGGGTTATAGAGAGTCAATTTTCCGAGTGTGCAAGGCCCACCCAAGGCTTCCCTGGGGATGATCTTCCAAACGAATAAACCGCAAATTAAGAAGATTTGTTCGGGCAAAACAGCAGCTTTTGGAGGGGAGCGAATTTCCATTGTAATATTTCCTCGGCACCAAAAAGAAAAATTAGCATAAGCATCAACGGGGGAAACCTTGTAATTATGAACAGAAGGGGAATCTTCAGGGTCAAGCACGAAATAAAAACAGCGCTCAGCGGGGGGGGTGCCGAGGATCTCAAGCGGATCGGGAAAATCAAAAGTATAAACAAACTCTTTGGGAGTATAATACATCCCTGGTCCAACAGGGACGCATGAGGCTATGGGATTTAGATATTTCTCTGGGTTGTCGCACCTAGGGGAATATTGGTTCTTAAAGTTTCCCCAATCCCGGTTGGTCCAGGGAAGTGAAATTAAGCATGTCTTGAAGGGGTTTGCGGGGTTAGCGGTTGATAGACAGAGGGAATCAACGCCTAGTGATTTTGCCAGGGAGTATCACATATTACCACTCTGGAAGGCAACCCAAGATGGAACAGCCGGTGCTGATGAAGGGGGAGCAGGAGGTGCTCCCAGGAGCTGAAACCATTCGAGGAGGATGAGCATAGGAAGGAGCCTCATGGTTCGGGTTCAGTCTTTTGTTCTGTATGGGAGGGAGTCTCAGCGTGGTGAAGTCGTACGTGCCTCGAGGGGATCCACAGCGGTCCGGAACCTGTGGAGACACAAACGTGCCCTCTTCCCCAGGTTATCAGAGGCACAGGACCTTCCCATTTTCCAGTAACTACATCTTTGTAGATAACCTTTGCCTTGTTTCCCATTCCCCATTCCCCCTTTTTGTTAAAGTGATGGTACATGGGGGGACAGTCTTGGTCTAGCCTGTTTAGAAAATTCAGCACGTACAAGGCTTTGTTTATTTTTTCCTGCGGAGACAACCCGGCGGTATAATTGTGTTGTTTAAGAATCATATTTTTTAATGTTTGATGGGCCCTCTCTACAATTCCCTGTGCAGTCAGTGTATAAGGAATACCAGTAATATGTGAAATTCCCCACTGATTAAAAAATTGCTTTAAGGCGTTGGATGTATAAGCTGGGCCATTATCGGTCTTAATAGTTTTTGGCACCCCTAGAATGGTGAAAGCATGTAAAAGGTGTTGCTTTACATCTTTTGCTCGTTCTCCAGTTCGGGCAGTAGCAGCGATGACCTTGGAGCATGTATCTATTGATACATGAACATACTTCTGCCTTCCTATATTTTATGAAATATAGTAGTTTGGTATGTAGTTTGATAGACTTATTAATTAAAGCAAATACATAGAAAACAGCCATTAATTTTCAGTTACTTGATGTTCACATTTTTTGTGGTTTAAGCCCAGATCATAGACCACTGTATTTATATTGGATTTGTAGTTCACTGCTCTCATGTGTCTTCACAGAAAGCTCAAGTTGCTAACTAGTATCTCAGGTCCCTTCTAATGACCCACAGAGATACAGACTTTTCATAAACTCTTTCTTCTTACTGTCCACTTTATAATCTTACTGAACTGTTTTACAAATGTTAGCATTCAATGTTCATTCCCTCTTGAACAGGTAAAATTGACTGCACTTCATAGAATTTTGTACTTGCAAAACATGATAGAGCTGCAATGCAAAGACTGATTTCGGACTCATTATGACTCAGAACCATATTTATCTCACATACTAGAGCTGTGCTGTACCATTATGTCAAGGCTGGGTGATGTCTGACTGCTTTGAAAGAAGAAGCGCTGTATTTATGTATTTGAGTAAACTAAGCAATTTGTGACACTCTGATAAATCAGAATTATATTTCACACATAGTTTTCCTTATTCTTAAAACAGCATATACAAAATAAGGGTTTTTTTCATGTTGGTAATTTGTTTGCAAATACAATACGGTTTATAAATTTTCCTTGATAGCTGGAGTATCAGGCTACCATGTGAAATACATAGGAAAGAGTTCTGCCAGATGACCAGTCATAAAAGGCCTTCCTGTCTTTGAGAATCCTAAGACAGACCTATGTATAATTCTTCTCACTCACTTTTTTCCTGTCCTTATATGAAATTTAAGACAAAATAACTCCCAAGAGTTCTGTCTTCACAATATTTTTTCATCAGTGGATATTAATCTTTATTGTTTGGTTGGGGGTTTTTTGGTTGTTTTTTTTTTTTTTTTTTCTGCAGCAAAACAAGTAAAATGTAACCTTGGAGACCATGTGTGCTATTATGAAAGATCTATACAGATTATCAGAGTACCAATGGATGAGGTGGATGACTAGTGAAAGTATCTTTTTTTGAGCAAACACAATTGCCCACAGTACAATCTCATTATCATTATAAGCAGAAGGAAAGGTGTTTTTCATCCTAGAGAAAGAATAGGTGAAGATAAGTTTCCTAATAAAACAGTAAATGTGGAAACACTGAAAAATGTATGCTTTAATAAATGTTTGAAGTGGTCGGTGGGGGTCAAATAATACATAAAGGGGCCTTCCCCCACTATCTGACTTTAATTTTCTTCATTATTGTTACAAATGGATTAAGTGAAAGTTAAGATAAAATACATTTGCTTCTAGAACCTTTTAGAGGGAATACATTTTAAATGAGATAAAATCACCTTGGAAATTTTGAAACCCTTACTTTTTATTTTCCTCCTTATTTCCTTTTTTTTTTTTTTTCCCCCCTCTTTAAGTACTGGTAATGATGGCAATGTTTTTCAGTTGTATGGAGGGGAATAGCATTGAAGTCTCATTCAAAGGAACTTCAAGTTATAAGAAAGGATGGAGCCGGTTAGCGTATGTATAGACATTCTCAGTACACAAGTCAAAGGGCTGTGTCATTGACTATCTATAATCAATGTGATAGTGCAGGAAAACTGAGATATTCATGGTGAGAGGGCAGGAAAACTGAGAAATTCCATTTACTCTGAGGGAACCAAGGTCAGTTTCTGAAGTTCAGGCTGATTTATGCTGTGGTATGGATTTCTTCCTGATGAAAATTGGATCTAACAGAGAATCAGGCTTTTCTACACTCCTACCTATCTTTCCTGCTCATTAAATGGAAAAGTAAAGCATTACAAGAGTTAACTTTTTGAAATACAAGAACTGGGTTCAGTTTAGGGCTCTGTTCAACAGAAAATGTGTCCCAGTTGTCAGTCCTTGAAATGTCCTACTAGCTATGACCACAAAGTTCTTGTGTACATCCAGGGAATTTCTACCCTTCCTGTTGCCTAATGCCTTCCTTTAAAATAATTGCTCCCACTGGGACACAGGGCTGTTGAACCCATTCTGTTTGGGCTGCATTAACTTTTTGGCCTATACATTGAGCTGCACAGATGGAGAAAGGACAGGTGCAGAAAGAACAATGCAAAGAAACTAGGAACTGTAGGGGAAGGGATAGAATGAGCATATTTTTTTCAACAATTTGGGCATATCCAAGAGAATACTGCTTTTACTCGGCTTCTGTGTTATGATATCTTTGTGACAAAAGAGACAGACCTATGGCACAGTATAAATACCATGAACTATTCTGACGTTGCTTAATAATTGCACGGTTGATTTCCACTTAGTATTAAATTTTCTGCATTGTTTAATTTACAGACATCAATTTGACTGAAGTCTCCCTCTCAGAAGATAATTTTTAATGAGAATTTCATTATGACATATCAAAATGATGTAGCAGCCAGAGTCACATTTGATGTCACTCAAGATGGTAAATTAAAGTTGAAATTCTGTATTTCTTCAGTTTCTTATTTAGCTGTTTAAACTAGTTCTGGGAATGAAAAGGTTCTTAAATTTGTGTTGCAATAGATTGCTTTGTGGGATCAAAGTTGTATGAATTCTTTAAACCTATTCAGCATGATATTCTTTTCATTGCCATTGCCATAAATGGGCAATGATGAAATGTCTTAGCTACAGAAAACTATCAGGCAGCTGTATTCTACATAGCAATTCTAAAACTTTCTGGTTTTTGTTATATTCCTCACAGTCTGATACTGAGATATTACTAATAAATGCACAAGAGGATGTATCTGTGCTTTACAGATATGTTAAATCTATCTATTTCTCACTCTCTTTCTTCTGGCAGCCTGACAAATGGGAAAATGGCATATGTTTAATATGGGGCACCATATTAAGCATGAGTATTTCCAGCCTGCAATGTGACTTCATCTTCAGATGTGTGATTATAATTTAGCATTTTTTTCTATCAACAATTATCAAATATTTAGAGGGCAACTCATCAGTATTCCCAAATCATCCTATTTGTATTAATTATAATAATGTTAAAAGTGATGTAGAATTAGATTGAATTAAGGTATGTGATCCATTCTTCACCTCACAAATAACATTTAATTGAGCAGAGGCTAGGGTCTTCCTAAAATTTTAGTTGTTGTTATAAGTATAATGAAAATTCTCTTCAGGTATATTGACTTTTTCATGACATGACAAGAACTTTGTGAACACCTGCAAAGACGGAAGCTGATTAAATTCTTGTGCAAGTAAAAAACTGAAATAGGAAAGGAAAGAAGAGCCAATGAAGTTCCTATCAAACCTCACTCTTATTTGGCATTTGCCTAAATGTATTTTATCTTTTCTTCTGTGTTTAAATGTTTACAGAAGCGGTGTTGTCTTAGTTGTCCTTTTGTGGATCTAAAATTGACTTATGTCTTATCTTTTATATATGAAAATACATATTCAGTGAACAAAGGAGGGGACCAGAGAAGGTGGAAACCTGAAGAACTGCAGTGGGTTGTTTTGTTGCTGGCTGAGCTTGTACAAAACACAGATGAGCAGAAGGCACAAGCCTGTAGAGTCTTGACAATAACATAAAGAGAAACAGGCTGAGAAGAAAAGGTCGTTGGAAGAGAGTATTTTATCAGCTGATTTAAGATCTAATCCTCTCTCACATACCAAGGCTAAATAAATGCTCTTGCTACCTCAGTGTTTAGGAGTGATGGCCTCCTCTGTGCTTGTTACCTCTCTACACTGTGGCCTTGTGCATTAAGCTAACCTTTCTTCTTAACTGCTCCTGTAATAAGTCAGCTTTTTATTGTCCAAATGGCAAGAAAATATTTTTTCCATGAATTTACAATGAAATTGAGGCTGCTGAAAAGAAGATATTGGTATCTTTCTCAAAGTAAGATTAATCTGTAAAGTAGAAATATTCCTTCCTTGGAACATATAAAACAAGAAGACATACCTTAAACCCAGAAACAGAGAAACTAGGATAGATCAGTGAAACTCCTTCAGTAATTTGAAATATTTGTACTGGAGTCTTCAGAAAATCCAAAAGACATACAGGAATTACTATTATACTAAGCAGCATACTGTATTTCTAAATGTACTGAATTAACAGTTGAATAGATTTTTTAAAAACTATCTTATACTACTTTTTTAGCATACCAGAGTATATCAGCATACCTGTACAATTATGTGAAAGAGCTTGTGGACAGTCTTTCTGATAACGTCTCAATTTCATGGGAGAAGCTAGGAATTAAAGAGTTTTCATAGTTAGGAGTGAAGGTAAATGAACTTATCACAGAAGAGTTGAGCTTTAAATCCACAAGAGAACACTTTTATTTACAAATCAAGATTGATTTGTCTCCACACCTTGAGTCACACAAGGTTCTGAACAATCTAAAGAAAACAAGACCTATACAACTGTAGTCTAAAAACAAAGGAAGAAAAGTACTGAATTCAGAATACTGGGATTCCTGTTTTTCAGTTTCTATGTCTTAAAATATTCTATGCACAATGCATTTTCTGTTCTGATTTCCATGAACTTTAATTCTTTTGGTAGTGGCATTTGCAATTGAAATTCTTGACTGTAATGTTATATTTAGTTTATATGAGAAGATTTTGATAGCTGGGGGCACTGCAGGAGTGGCTTCTCTGAGAAGACCCCAGAAGTTGCTCCCAGGTCAGACAGAGTCTGTTTCAGACATCTCCTAGAAGGACCTGCCACTGCTCAAAGATGAGCCCATCAGCAAGGTTGGTAGTGCCTCTGTTATAACATATTTAAGAAAGGATTAAAAAAATATGCTGTACAACATCTGTGAGAGAGAAGTGAGAAAAAGTGAGAGAAACAGCCCTGGAGACATCAAGGCCAGAGAGGAAGACACAGATAAGAGCTTTCCCTGCATTCCACATTGACGACCATGGTGATGCTCGTTGTCCCCATGCAGCCCCTGAAGGAGCAGAGCAAAGTAGATATCCACGCTAGAGTCCACGGAGGACCCCAAGTCAGACTAAACTCCCGGCAGGAACTGTGACCTGTGGAGAGAAGCCCACACCAGAGCAGAAGCTGTAGCTCCATGTGGAAGTCGTCTCTTCCTGAAGGACTGTTACTACAGTGAAAGGAAACTACACTGAAGCAATTAATGAGGGACTGTCTCCCATGGAGGGATCTTGTGCTGGAGCAGAGGAAACACATGAGGAGGAAGGAAAAGCATAGATGAAGCATTCTGAACTAACCACAACTACCTTTCCAGCTCCACTTGATGTGGTAGGGTTAGCAGGGGTCAAGAAGGTAGAAGAATTAAGAGGGAAATCAAACCTGAGAGGAAAGAAAGGATGGGAGAAGGTGTTTTTAGTTTTTTTTCTTATTTCTAATTATTTCAGAGTGTCCTACTCTGTTACAAGCAATTGACAAGTTAAGTTAATCTTCCTCAAGTCAAGGCTGTTTTGCCCATGTTGGCAATTGGTAAGTAATCTCCCTGCCTTTATCTTGACCATAAGCTTTTCATTATATTTTCTTCCCTTGTCCTGTTGATGAATGGAATGACAGAGCAGCTTCATGTGCACCTGTCAGCCAGCCAAGGTCTACTGACCACAAATAGTTTTATGAATAATATAGTCCAGTTACAGGCCCTAGAACTATACAGTAAAAAATATTTATCTATTTTTACTGAAAAGGCATTTCTACTTTCTGTTGAATTGTTGAATACTTTTAAGTTTATTTAGAGAATCAAGGATTTTAACAAATTGGATTATAATATTTAACTGAAAAACATACTAGATGTATGATCAGATGTGTTGACTACATCTATGGCTGCACATTCTTTCCATTCATATTAACACATTGCAAAGGGAAAGAAGTTAATGGGAAAAAAATAGTCAATGTTTACCACTACTTACTTCTAGGACCACAGTGCAGTAAACAGGTGACTTCAGGTAGTCACTGATTCGGATAGTCATGTTCATTGATTACTGCACTGATTATCTGTTTGTTTATAGGGTTTTTTAATATACAAGCTATATGAAGACTAAGTATAAATGGGATCATTAGTAATATTGGAGTTTATATTTTGATGTCATAGAATGGTTTGTCAGAAGACAATCCCCATATTTAGACTAGCTACAGAACTTTGAAAATCCTACATTGGAGTGAGTTCCAGACCAAAGCTATCATAATATTATTTACAACAAGAAATTGGTGACAGAGAAGTAGTTATTCAATGCAGCAAGTAGGGAAAAGTATGTATTAATCCTGATAAATGTTTGGGTCATATATATATTTGTCTTAGGAGCAGGACAGCTTAAGAAATTAATATTCACCTCTGCCCATCAATTTCTTTTCATTTGCCATCCACCCTCTAACTGTGAAGCTCAAAGTGTGAAGGAATGTTTCAGAAAATATAAAAACTGGAAGAGGGAGGCAAAGTTAGCTGGAAACAGGAAAGGCAAGGCATCTCATAATAGCCTTACTTTAGGCTCATAGCAACATAAGTCTATACCATAAGAAATAATTTTCTAGAAGTCACATTTTCCACAGATGAAGCATTGTGGTCATTCAAATGTCAATTAAAAACCATTCTGAAGAGATATTCAATTTGACGAACAGGCAATAGGACTTGTTAATAATTCTTTCTAGTGATGGTATCTCACAGATTGCTATTTACTACACTGAGGGTGTTCTGTCTCTCCTTAACTACTGAAATTAATTTTCTGCCAAGTAGATGTTATGACAGTTTATACATCTACTAATAGAAATCACTGTAAATGCAAACTGGAACTTAGAGTACTATGAGAACTTGTAAAGTAGTTGCCTTTCTTCCATAACACCTCTGTTGTGAAACAACATTTAGAATTTCTCTAATTTCTATGCTTCATCTATATGCATGCCCTAATTTGCTGCTTGTTTGCTTAGTTAGTCTCCAACCTATTTTACGTTTCCCTATGTTGTTTTTTTTTAACTTCAGACACATGATATTATTGAAAAAATCAAGGATGAAGGACACTGGGCTTTGCTGAAATTGATGAGGTTTGCACGGGCCTACCTCTCAAGCCTGTCAAGGTCCCTCTGGATGGCATTCCATCTCTCCAAAGTGTCACTCAGCTTAGTGTCACCTGCAAAATTCCTGGGGGTGCACTCAATCCCCCTGTCTATATCATCAACAGAGATATGAAACAGCCCAACGCCAATACCAGTCCCTGAGGAACAACACTCCTCAGTGGTCTCCCATATTATTGAAAAAATCAAGGATGAAGGACACTGGGCTTTGCTGAAATTGATGAGGTTTGCATGGGCCTACCTCTCAAGCCTGTCAAGGTCCCTCTGGATGGCATTCCATCTCTCCAAAGTGTCACTCAGCTTAGTGTCACCTGCAAAATTCCTGGGGGTGCACTCAATCCCCCTGTCTATATCATCAACAGAGATATGAAACAGCCCAACGCCAATACCAGTCCCTGAGGAACAACACTCCTCAGTGGTCTCCCTTTGGACATCAAGCAGTTAAGCACAACTATTTGAGTATTCACAAAGTTCAGCCAAGGACAAGCCTAAGGACCTATATCTGGGTCAGGGCAATCACAAGCACAAATACAGTCTGGACAAAGGTTGGATGGACTGAGAGCAGTCCTGAGGAAAAGGACTTGGGAGTGTTGATGTATGTTAAGATTGACATGATAGTTAGTGTGCACTTGCAGCCCAGAAAGCAAAATGTAGCCTGGATTGCATCAAAGAAGAGTGGCTAACAGGTCAAGGGAAGGGATTCTGCCCTTCTTCTCTGCTCTTGTGAGACCACACCTGGAG
>VXBX01005329.1:21187-64016 GCA_013400415.1 Scytalopus superciliaris
AGAAGACAATCCCCATATTTAGACTAGCTACAGAACTTTGAAAATCCTACATTGGAGTGAGTTCCAGACCAAAGCTATCATAATATTATTTACAACAAGAAATTGGTGACAGAGAAGTAGTTATTCAATGCAGCAAGTAGGGAAAAGTATGTATTAATCCTGATAAATGTTTGGGTCATATATATATTTGTCTTAGGAGCAGGACAGCTTAAGAAATTAATATTCACCTCTGCCCATCAATTTCTTTTCATTTGCCATCCACCCTCTAACTGTGAAGCTCAAAGTGTGAAGGAATGTTTCAGAAAATATAAAAACTGGAAGAGGGAGGCAAAGTTAGCTGGAAACAGGAAAGGCAAGGCATCTCATAATAGCCTTACTTTAGGCTCATAGCAACATAAGTCTATACCATAAGAAATAATTTTCTAGAAGTCACATTTTCCACAGATGAAGCATTGTGGTCATTCAAATGTCAATTAAAAACCATTCTGAAGAGATATTCAATTTGACGAACAGGCAATAGGACTTGTTAATAATTCTTTCTAGTGATGGTATCTCACAGATTGCTATTTACTACACTGAGGGTGTTCTGTCTCTCCTTAACTACTGAAATTAATTTTCTGCCAAGTAGATGTTATGACAGTTTATACATCTACTAATAGAAATCACTGTAAATGCAAACTGGAACTTAGAGTACTATGAGAACTTGTAAAGTAGTTGCCTTTCTTCCATAACACCTCTGTTGTGAAACAACATTTAGAATTTCTCTAATTTCTATGCTTCATCTATATGCATGCCCTAATTTGCTGCTTGTTTGCTTAGTTAGTCTCCAACCTATTTTACGTTTCCCTATGTTGTTTTTTTTTAACTTCAGACACATGATATTATTGAAAAAATCAAGGATGAAGGACACTGGGCTTTGCTGAAATTGATGAGGTTTGCACGGGCCTACCTCTCAAGCCTGTCAAGGTCCCTCTGGATGGCATTCCATCTCTCCAAAGTGTCACTCAGCTTAGTGTCACCTGCAAAATTCCTGGGGGTGCACTCAATCCCCCTGTCTATATCATCAACAGAGATATGAAACAGCCCAACGCCAATACCAGTCCCTGAGGAACAACACTCCTCAGTGGTCTCCCTTTGGACATCAAGCAGTTAAGCACAACTATTTGAGTATTCACAAAGTTCAGCCAAGGACAAGCCTAAGGACCTATATCTGGGTCAGGGCAATCACAAGCACAAATACAGTCTGGACAAAGGTTGGATGGACTGAGAGCAGTCCTGAGGAAAAGGACTTGGGAGTGTTGATGTATGTTAAGATTGACATGATAGTTAGTGTGCACTTGCAGCCCAGAAAGCAAAATGTAGCCTGGATTGCATCAAAGAAGAGTGGCTAACAGGTCAAGGGAAGGGATTCTGCCCTTCTTCTCTGCTCTTGTGAGACCACACCTGGAGTACTCTGTCTAGCTCTGAGGCCTCCAACATAAGAAGGATATGGACCTGTTGGAGCAAGTCTAGAGGAGGGCCATGATGATGATCAGATAGCTGAAGCACCTGTATGAAGACAGGCTGAGATAGGGCTTGTTCAGCCTGGAGAAGAAAAGGCTCCCAGGGAGACCTTATTGCAGTACCTGAAGGGGTCCTACAAGAAAGCTGTAAGAGGGACTTTTTACAAGGGCAAATGATGATAGGACAAAGAATGACTTCAAAATGAAAGTCAAGATTTAGGTTAGCTATTAGAAAGAATTCTTGACTGTAAGAGTGGTGGGACACTTAAACAGGTTGCCTTGGAAAAGGGCTTATGTGCCCTAAAAACATCTCAGTAATTTCCTCTCTTCTATCCTTCATCACACAACAGAAAAAAAAATTAATTTCTGGTTGTCATACAGGTATTTACCAGGATAAAATTGATGTTGTCTGGTAATTATATAGGTGAAACTAATTATCTACATGTCAGAATGATTTCATACCTGTGATGAAGAAAATAATGGAAATAACAAAGTTAAAGCTAGAATATTTTTGATAAATAACTTTGCCATCTCTGACCACTTAGGTCACTTCAAAAGATGAGACTGAGAAAATCCATAAACATCATGGCTTCATGGCCTCAAGCAGAGATACCCCTTAGTACTTTCTTACCCAACCTAGTAACTTAATATTCTAGGAGTGATGACTTTCTGCTTATCTCTGTCCTGTGAGAGTTAACAACATTATCACCTCTCACCATCATCCTCCCCAACCTCTGATCCATAAGTAATAGCCATCTCATCTTTCAAATTAGTCTCATTTTCCTAATCATCTAATCCACTTTAATTTAGAGTCATTGTTCTCAGTAGCAATGGTGCATTTTTATTTGAGAACTGGATGCACATCTGTTTTTCTCCAAATATTTCATTTTGATTGGCAAATGTTATGACTATCTAGTTTGGCTCCTGTACTATTTTTAAAGCTGTATTTTCAGACACATTTTATTTATTTAATGCTGCCTTATTTCAATTTATTAATCTGCATTTGTTTTACTGTAAGATGTATTAGCAGAAAACATTTAAAATATTAAATACATCTGTCACTGAGACTGATATTATCAAATCTGTAGGTTGTGTAAAAACAAAAATATAAAATAGAATTACCAACTAACACTTCAACTGAAAAAAAAATTGAGATAAGGCAGACAAATGAAGCAGATACAGGTAGGGGAAGTAATTGGGAGAAAAGTACTGTTTTTCCCAGAGTTTCACTCATTATGATAACTCCAGGAATAATTAGAAAAGATCAAAAAGATTTATTAGCTGATCAAATAAATAAACAAACTGTTTTAATAGCGTATTGCTTGAATGAAGCATGAGGAATCTCCTTAAGAGTATGACACATTGAGCAAGTGTTTCATATTTTGAGATACACAGGGAATTCATTAAATAAAAGCACCTGAAAACCCATCTAGAATTACGTCCAATCAATTAAGAAAATAATTATCCATAATAACTCACTATATTTATTTTTAAGTGATCATCTTTTTAGAGTTGTCAAAGGCAAGGCTGGAGTCAAATTTGTTTATAAAGCAATGTATATAGAAAGTGTGAGCTTTGTCATAGAAAATATTAGAGATAAGAGTTTCCACAATGCATGTGACCTTTATAGGTTATACTTTTGTTTTTAAGACAGGGAGCTCTGTGAATTTTTAGTAAGATTAAGAAATACGGAAGAAAAATAAAGAAAAATGGGTTTTAGTTCTATTGAACAATTTTATTTATTGAAAGGCAGACTTGCCTATCACACGTTGGCCTTTTTAGCCACCAGCGTGCTTGCAGCAAGTGTCGGTAGAGCCCTTCTCAAATCTTCATTCACAAAGCCTAGCCATGATGATGATGATGATGATGATGATGACTTATTGAAAGATGTAATATAGGCACTGTTCATCAACTGTTTCTCCTAAATTTATAATATTTAAAATATTTACTGATTCACATCACTGTATATGTGAGTCATAATACTTGAAGTCACCACTGACTTCTTTGTAAAATGTGTTATGTCATTAAAATCCGGGCAAAGCATCACTTCTCAAATTTTCATATCAATTTAGGTAGCTAATCTGTTTAGAAAGACTAAGAAATGGTAAGTTTTAAATCAACAGGTATAATGGTATTAAAATATGCACTGTAATTTTGAATGCACACCAGGATTATTGTTTTATTATGCAAATTAATTTATAACAGTCTTTATTATCAGGAGATGTACTTGGAAGTTGATTTAAAAGCTGATATTAAAATAAAATATGTTCACTGAAGCATATCAAGGACATCTAACTGAAAGTTATACTGTTTTAGTACCATTGGTGACAATATCTTCCTGATGTTACCATACTAATCCCATTAATTTTCAATCTAACTGTATAGGGAAGATTTAATATAAGTTCTTGTTATGCAGGTGACACATTGAGGAAGTTACTATTCTACTGGTTTCACATTCCTTACTGAGACAGAGAAAAGAAGAAATAATTTTTTTTCTCCTTCCCCCCCCTACCCCCCCGCCCTCCCATTTGTTCACTGGAGATATTAGCCTTATTATATGTGTGCATTATTCTTCCAAGTTTTAAATGTATACTGCTAGTAAGTTTGATGTGAAGAAAAGGTCATTTAAGTTTTTTAAGACCTATTGTTCACACTTGGTGAATCCGCTAATTTATACTGTGCTATCTACAAGTCAACGATGTCTTATAAAGTGCTAAGGACAAAGAACTTTAATCACAGGGAAATACATGATAATGGCTGATATCTGTGAGCCTTCCAGTATATGCAATCTCCTGCTGAGTAGAGAACACTGCCTACTAAGAGCAAAAATCTTGAATACAACATTGGTTTTAAAGTGAAAATACTCATCATGTGCCCTTATAATTTCATCAGAAAAATGCTGTGTCAGTTAATAAGTAACTTAAATATTTTCAAAAATTCGAGCATAATTCATAACTTTGTAACATTAGTGGATTCTTTCTTAACTTGATATGTGTGTGTGAAAAGTATATTTTTTTTAAAGATGGGATATCTCTGGATCTGGGTGTTAGATTCTCCTTTATCACT
Source organism: Scytalopus superciliaris (assembly GCA_013400415.1). Classification (NCBI taxonomy): domain Eukaryota; kingdom Metazoa; phylum Chordata; class Aves; order Passeriformes; family Rhinocryptidae; genus Scytalopus; species Scytalopus superciliaris. Next base: position 25,756 of record VXBX01005329.1, read on the forward strand.
TTTCTTCCATCTAGGTCAAAAGTCCCCAAACTTACAGAGTTAAATGTAAATTAGGTAGCACAATCTTTAAATCTAATCTATATACTTGTGGTAATTTCATCCTAAGAAGCGTAACTACTGTCATTATCCCCAGCAAAATAAATTCTGTATTGTTTCTCCCAGAGCAGTCTTGAGTATCCTAATCATTTCATGGAGACAAAACACTTCAAAATCCTTGTATAAGAAATGTGCATAAGAAATAGCTAACTGTATCACTTCCTGTGTTTTATGAACAATACTTGAATTTTCATAGGGAAAAAAAAGGCATTGAGAACTCAATTCCTTATTCTTTTTCCATCTACAAAAATTAGTGGACTCAGAGCTAGTGGCATTTAATAAGAGAAATAATGAGAATGATCTGTCCATTTGCATTTATGTCAGCAAGAACTTTTATATTCATTTGAATACGGGCATGTTTAAGCTCACAGTTTGCCATCCAAATGACAAATACAGGGAATACTTTTCTGGAACTGATTGCTTTTAAAATGACTGATGGGAAAGTGGGGTGTAAATATCAATATATTACTGCAGAATGAAAATGTTAACTCAGATTTTTCTCTTGAAGATGTGGGTTATTGTAATGTTCAAATGTATTTGCAATAGACCAATTTACTAAAAGACATAGAATCTTAAATCACACACAAATGTGTTTCAGTAAAAAGAACTGAAAAAAAGAAGTGTTGAAATTTTGCATATATTCATATATTTTTAAAATATATATGTGGTCTTGATGGGAAACAGGGTAACAGAATTCTCACACTCCAAGGGATGAGGTAGGAAAAAGAATTTTTTTATTGAAATGGTGCCTGGCTTATATAGGATCGGTAAGGAAGGTTCTGGAAGGAGGTGGAACTTAGGAGAGGTTTAGACAAGAGCCTGGGAGGGGTTTGCAANAAAAACATCATAAAAATTTAAGACACGCTTTTGTAAAGTAATTGTTTTTTAACTGGTATTTCATTAATTACTAAATCTTTGCCCTCTTCACTTAAAAGCAATCTGTTATTGTAATTTTGCTCCACCTGCTCCTATTACAACCTTCATAAAATACTAAAGTGTAGATTATAAATGCATTTTATACCTATTTATATCTATATATTTAATTCTGGATAGGAATTGAAAGTAGATGTGAAATATTTTATGCAGTAGCTAACTGTGCAGCACACAGGCTTAAAAGCCCATTCATACAGTATTATCCCAATTACCTGTTAAAATGTTTGTTGATCTTTAACATTGATAGGAAATAAAATAACAACAAACCCCAAAACTGTTTAATAAAATAATTATTCTTCCTACTGGTTTTCTTCTGATACATAGCTTTCTTAGTATCTCCAATATAAACCATTTTGCCATCCAATAAAAAGAAGTCAATGATAAGCCTCTCTATTTTATAGAACATAAATCAGTGTTTGCCATTTCTGATTGACATAGAAAAATACATTTTTGTTCCAAAACTAGATATACAAGTTGTGTTAATTAACTGTATGAATAATAGAATCATAGAATCACAGAATCATAGAATATGCAGAGTTGGAAGGGACCCATCAGGGTCATCGAGTCCAACACCTGTCTCTGTGTCAGACACCCCAAGAATAGCCCCATGTGGTTGAGAGCATTGTCCAAACATCTCTCAAACTCATAGTTCTACCATATAGTGCAATTTACTCCAGAAAGTAATGAAAAAAAAGTACATTAAAAAACAAACTAACCATCAACATTTTCCCATCAAATAGACTGGAAGTATATCTTCTTTAATATTCATTCAATATTAATTCAATTAATATTAATATTTGTCAATCTTACATTGAATGACCATTCATGGGGAAGGTCAGTCCTGTAGCAAAGTCCAGTGTTAAAGTGCTGTTTGATAAATTTCATTCATAGACCAGGAGCAGAACGCGGATCTAAGTGTAAAAGAAAGGTCTAATTCATAGCATAAGTGCCCTTGAAAATCAATGCAGGTAGCTAGATGAATTTGTAGGACATGGTTAAGATAAAATATCCTTTAAGGACATAGCACTTTTTGTCACAAATACTTGACACATATTAGCACAGCAAAATCACAGCATAGCATCCATCACCTGAACATCAGATCCCTTTCTTCTCATCCTAATTGTATCATTATGTTACTAATACAGCTTCCTGAAGCTGAGCATGCCTTGAAATGCTGATACAATGAGAGAGGTGGCATTTGAAAGATACTAAGGATAGTTACAAGAGGTGGTTAACTACTATTATGATTCCATTTAAGAGGAAGGATTACAATTACACATATTTTTTCACTTAAAAAGTATTTTCCTGTGTGGATAGATAAGGTATAATTTCTCTTTCGTTTCCAAATGAAAGCATGATATTATTGAATATTTTTTACTATTGCCTCTAACACTTTTTCTGTTGTATATCATGTATTAAATGCAATGTGAACCTATGTGATTTTAATATTTCAATGGAATTCTCCTTTTCTATTCCAACATGCAATATTAGATGGAGCTTGGCATTGTATGTTAATCACAGTACTCATGTGAGAGGCAACCGAAGATCTAAATCACATGGAAAATATGAACAAATCTCATAACTTCACCCAAGATTTTTTTTAATCATTAGGCAATTTGTGTTATAGAAAAGCATGCAAGGTTCAATTTTATTTCAGAGGCCAATGTTGATGTTTTTTATGGATTGAAATTTTGTAAGGGAAATTTCAGGCCTTATTGAGAAAGGCTCACTTTCTCCAAGGCAAGGTATCTTCAACTAATAATTTTAAGACCATATATGTATATTCATTATCATAACCAGTACTATGAATGCACAATGCTTCATCGTAATACTTATATTTCCAATCTTAGTTCTAGTAAATATATTAACATAAATATAAAGATAAACCAGACAGATTATATTTGTCCTTTGCTTGCTATATTTACTAAATACCTAAATAATGTTCTGCATAGCAGCTGTTATATATACTTCTAAATTATTCTAAGAAATCTTGAAATAAAATATGAACAGATGAGAATTTTTCTTATGAGTTTAAAGCTGTTTTTTCAGGAAAGATTCGAGTTTTGACATTTAGTGGTGCAGGAATTTTGCCAAAACAGGAGGGAGAAGAGGAAGAATAGTTTTCTCAGAGGTACTTCATCTGCATATAGATAAGCTTCTTCACTTCGTGAATCATAAATATCAATCATTCATGTTCATCAGTGTCTCATACATATTCATTAGAACAAACTGTTATGCATGATTAAAACTGTTATAAAATGACAATACTGTGTTTTGTTTTTATCTCAGGTCTCTGTGTACTGAAAACTCTGCCGGCTGTTTCCATTTTATAATCTGACAACACTTTCTGCTATCTACAAAGAACCAAAACTCCATATGAGCTTGCATGGATTTGCACTATGCATCCAAACCACTTAGCACTTTTTAAGCAGTTATAAAGGAATCCTGAAAGTTTCCTATTTTCTGAACAAATATTTCAGCAGTGTTCAAAGGCAAGTTCTAAGCTTTTATAGATTAAATAGAAATAAATTTGTTTAATGTGTTCATTTGCATGCAGGTACTGGGAGGAATGTTGATAGATGGGGTAAATGCAAGTACATTTTCATATTATCCTTAAATGTGACTTTGTAGCTGTCCTTATGCTTTCTGATCTTACATTTGGACTCATAGCCTCTCTGAAACTAGATTTAGTATGAGACTGTGGGGGAAAAAATCAGCTCCTCTCTTGCCTAAAAAGCTATGTTCTAGGACCTTGAATTGTCATTTCATTTCTCCAGTCAGTTTTGCAGAATATGAAGCCTTGCTGATTTTACTAGAAGTACAGCTGGGAAAGACAGGCCTAGAAAACACATGGAGAGGCTTGTTAAGCGTTCAGAACACATTGCCCATCTCTGTTTGATCTTGGAAGATTTAAAAGCATTTGTTTAGTGCCCAGGTTTTCTCTGTAAGACCATTTCTTCAAAAGATCACAGCGACTTGGTTGTCAGCTGGGAAAAATAAGCACTTCAACTTTTGGCCTGGAGCCAAAAGTTTTACACAGGTTGTCTGTTCTAGATATTCTGAAACATAAAAATTGATAATCCCAATTAAATTAGAAGTGAAAAGTAGATTTTTATTATTTCACTTGAGTGAAAAATGAAGAATGCATCAAAGAGTGACTAGTATTTTTTGACAAAACACTTCCAAATTTTTTCCATTATACTTCCATTATAATTTTTCTCCTAAAAGTGGTGAAAATTTTCTCTGAGCTAATGAGACTAAAACTATATTTTGCATCAAACTGTATCCCAGACCAGAGATTTTTACTTTTTTAATATTCCAGCACTAAATTAGGAAAAAATTATGCCTTTCTCTGTATTTCTAACCTGTGAAACTGGAACATAGATGGCCAAAATAAACATATACAAGACTGAAAAGGACTATGACAAAACAGGAGTTTTATGTATCAAGTTGATCAAGGAGGACTGTTGTGACAATAGGGTACCTACTGTTTGACATATAACCACATCTGTCTTGTTACATTAATTTTCCACTCTGCCAAAGGAATCATGTTTAGGCCTTGGCCAGCCTTACAATTTAGAAAGCTTTTCCTGAATGTGTTCTATATTTCCTTAGCTATAATATAAGGACATAGTTCCTTGAACCATCAGGTGAGAACATGAGGAGCAGTTTGTGACCTATAATGAAGAGACTTGATTCACTCTGTCTAGACTTCAAAATTTTAAGTCTTAAAACTTTCCCTAATTCTATTCTAATAGATTTATAATAATTTGTTTCACTTTTTTCTGGATCTTCTTGGAAAGTTTATACCTCAAACTGGTCACAGTACTCCAGTTACATCTTTATTTGGGGCGGGGGGGCTGGAATAAAAAAAAGAAATTTAAGACTTTCAGATTTTACAAATGAGATTTCTATATAATCTAGTATCTCATTTCTCTTCCTCATAACATTGTGGTACTGTTATCTCATATTAAACTTAACTCTGTTATGCTCTGAATAATGAATGCGTAGGACAATGAATCTCATCATAATTATATTTTCTATCTTATTTTTCCAATGTATGGATATTTCTCTGAAGACTAGCCCTGTCTGTTACTAAACCTACATGGATTTATTGTCATCTGCAGATTTAATATCCATGCCAGTAAGTCTTTAAAATCTTTCATGACATTTTGAATGGTATCAGGTTTAGAATACCAGAATTCCACCTTCTCTATCCTCACAATTCACCAGGGGGAAAAAAAAAACCAAAACACCTATTTTGAACTTATTTTTAAAATTTACATCTAGTCAGTAGTAGCTTCAGATAATCCACATGCCTATAACAAGCTTATGCAATCATGTGATATACATTTTCAAAAGCGTTACTGTGGATACTTTGTATATTACTGGATATATCAATATGTATGAGACCATTGTACTATCCAATCTCCCATCTTTTATCTTCTTACAAAAAGAAATACAGTCTCTTTGAAATGTTTTGTCTTCATACATCTCTTTGCTGCCTCCTAGATGTCCTTAAATTATTTCTTTCACTATGAAGAAAAAGTAAATTTAAGGTTATACATTTACAGCGTTCCGCTTTCTAAGATTAATCACTGCCTCTGTGCTTTTTCCAAATACTTGATTCCTCAGCTCTCCTCATTGTTTTCTCAAAGATAACAGTTCATGACTTCAAGCTTAACTCAGCCACTTCATCTCCTTAAGTACTCTAAGTTAAATTTCACAGAACCAACCAGACACCAAAAATTGTATTTGGACAGTTTCTAACCTTTTTTTCCAGTCTAATCTAGTTTCACCTTTGTTAAATTAGGACATTATTTATGTTTGCCCACATTACCATTTCTTTTTCAGATAATAGAGACTGAAACACAATGGAATTCAATATTTCAGCCTTTTTGGCTGAACAACCTAAGATTTGTGTGTATATTCCATTCCTGTTCGCACAATGATATAACTTAATGTTTAGTTTTTCTATGTTATGTTTGGGAAAACAATATGTTGCCAGCTAGTGCAGCTGTATTTTTTCACAACATTTTCAAAACAAATTAGAAACAAAAGTTGTAATTTGATAGCAGAATTTACAACTTGGAAGACATGCCACTAGCTGTCTAATATTACTATTTAGGAGATTCATTCTTTCTTAAGAAATAAAATAAAAAATAAGTTAGCCTACTACAGCAGTTGAATGAAACTTAAGGTGGTTTGAAAAACAGTTGCTCTGAGTATTCTCTCTAGGGTATTCTTCTGTCTACCAAATCTGTTTCAATTTCCCTCCAGTTAAACCCAGTAAAATCTTTCTGTAAAGACACACTCAATAAGTCTACTTAGTTGCTTCTTAACCTCTGTCTGGTTGCAGCAAAGTTGTTCAGAGAGCATGAAATACTGTGTCTATAGTGAGTTCATTACATTACTTGAAAGGGTGATCCACAGAATCCATCCATATTATCAAGACATATCCTATTTACAGCAGTCTGCACATAGACTTCTGTGTGCACATAAAGGGATTCCATCCTTTTGAGATTCAAAGACTAGGCTCAGTCCAGAAGTGAGATGCATAACTGTGAAAACCTCTGAAATTGAGTAGGAAATATCGATGTTATCATCCTTTAAGAAGAAAGGGGGGAAAGAAAAGGAAAAAAGACACTCATGAGAGATTTAAGAGCATGGCTCCTGTGTTCTCTTCAAGATATTCAAAGCCATATCTAATTTTCTCATGAAATTTTTGAAGAACTGTGATATAGACTACTTTAGGTGAAGCACTTCTGTAATGTTAGGGCTTTTCAAGATTCATAAGACTAAAATCAACAGCAATATTTTATATCCCTGTGACTAGTTCTATGTGGAAAAACACTTGGATTCCTACCTGTGTTCTGTGGATCTATTTCTGTTTTGGTTTGTTTTTTTTTTACTGAATTACTTCAGTTAATTTGCCAGCATTAATCTAGAAAATATAAAATAGTCTGGGATTAAATTCATATCGCTTGCAGAAGCATGATCTAACTTCTAACTAGAAGCAGCAAAATTTTAATAAAAAATTAATTAAAACTAATGATAGAATTCATAAAAAGCTGTGACTATATTCTTCTAGGCTAATGAATATTTAATTCAAAGAAAAAGTAAAGGTAAAACATTGGAAGCATTAAAAAGTAGAGATGGTGATAGAAGGAAAAAAGTAGGGAGAAAAAAGAAGACATGGTTTACTGTGGACAAATACTGGCAGAATGTGACTATGGCCACCACTTTTTTTTTTTGCAACTCAGTGCCAGAAAATAATGTGATTAAGCAGTAATCAATTAATTAGGGGTGTATAATCCATGCAATTAATTGTATAAACATACAATTAATTAGGTGAGAAAATCATGTAGGTGCAGAGTCAATTAGGTTGTAAAACTCATTATAAGTAAAATACACAGGTAATGGAGTGAAATTAAACAGGCAAAGTTTAAGGATTAAAAATTAGCTAAGCAAATGAAATCGATAGGTGGACAATCAACAGAAGCAGTGAATCAGTTAAGCAGGATGAAAGGTAATTGCATTATTAAAGATGTCATCAATGAATCAATGAATTAATTCTCTGAAGCATGATGTGATCAGTAAAGTAAGGGTAAGCAGTCCAGTCATTATCAGTAGTCAGTCAACAAGGCATAACAGCAGCTACCTGGAGAAGGTTTAGTGGGTGTTCTGGGTACCATCTGCAGCCACAGTAAAGTAGATTCCAGAATTTCTTACTGCATTTGCCACTACAGTGTGCCACTGTGCACTGTGTGAGGAATCATTTTTTATGTATGGAAAAAAGAGTCTTTTTAGAGGAAAAACTGTAAGTAAAGTCCTAGTAATAGCAACAGCTCTTTGAAAATCTAAAGGCATATAACCTACAACATTTCTTATTTTGCAATAAATATAGCTACTCAGTAGTGAAATTATAATACGGCAATTCTATTCAGTTGACAAAAAAAGTAATAATAAATTTCAAGGTTGTTTCAGATTTTCAATCATTTGTATTACAAATTCAGTTTTGCTATTTCCAATATATAAGCAGTTACCCAAACATCTTCTGTAATTATATTTGTAGACAGAAAAGTCACAGTGAAATATTTTACAAAAGCTACTGTAAAGCACTGAGTCTCAAGCCACACGCTGCACTGAGTGGTTTACTTATATTTAGATTCCCAATAGTTTGCCCATGTGAAACTTTTGCAGTCTTAGTTTTTTGATACCTTGAATCACGGAAAGAGAAAAAGCTACACAACTTTTTCCGAAGAGAACTTCTTTTAATTCGGTGAGAAAAGAGGTGTTTTGGCAAAAGGGTTTGTAGGAGTAACATACAACCACGGATAAGCATTCCACAAAAGTACCCAGCACACGACAGCCACAACTTAATTAAATACTACCCACAAGTTTTAAGTTATTGAGAAGAGGAAGAAAAGGGTAAAGGAAGAAAAGAAAGATTCAAGAGTAAGTATGGAAGGAAGAAAGAAAGAGAGAAAAATAGATACTGCCAAGAGGTCACATGATGGCAGCTTCTAAGACAGAAGGCAGAACAAGATGGAGGCCTTGTGCACCTCTATTTATATGTTTTGGCTACTGTGGCCACTTTCCCAAGGTGGGACATCTGGTTCACTGACCACTCAGTGCCCTTCCAGCCAAAGTGAGAGGTGCCATAGCCAACCAGATGCTCCAAAGGGCATGGTGTGGGTGGGTTATCAGGCAGGGCTTATTGATCCACAGCAGTCCCATGCAGCCTCTACTGCTGGCCATGTGCCTTCTGAGCTGCTATGTTGGCTGCAGATTAGGTACCTCCCAACACTGCCATGAGGCTGCACATCTGACCATGGACTCTCCCCAACACACACACAGACAAGATGGTTGATCTGACACAATAATTAAACAGTCTAGTGAGATACAAATCCATTCTCTCACACCTACTAAGATCATGGTCGCTTTTACTTGTCTACAACTGTAAATTTGTTTAGATATCAGTAACTTTTTACAAAACTGACCATGTCAACAAATAAATTACATAATTTAAATTAACTACTCTGCATTTTAGCTTTTTATAAAATGAACGTAATGAATGATTTTGAAATAAAATATGTGAACTGTACTTTTTATGATAGAGTTAAGCATTAGAAGTTGTAACTGACTGGAAACAGCTTTGTAAATTCCTTCATATATCTCTTCCAGTTAATTGCCTGACTTTCAAAAGTCCTGTCGTTCTCCCTGCTCAAAAATTTTCAGTGGTACTGATTTGTGGGAAGACTTTGTAATGAACATTAATTTCATGTTCTAATTTCTATCTTTCTTTATTTGGACTTGAAACCCAATTTTGGTTTGAACTACATTCTAAGGTGAAGTACTACCATATTAAAATATACTGTGATTCACAAAATTGCAAATCTTGGAAGAAGCATTAACTAGGAATTAAATCCTGGAGCATATGCCAAAATTTCAAGTTTAGAAATATGAAAAATGTTGTAATATTACTCAAAACACTGCACTGCCAACACGTGGATTTCAGATTTATCATTAAAGTGAAAGTTACCACAGCATCATTAATATGTGGAAATGTTGAGCTAGAGCATTCAGTCTAACATTTGCCTTGCCATGACACCACAAGCCACTGGTGGTCAGAAGAATATGTGAAGACCTCCAGGTTTTGCATAGGATCAGTACAGAACCAACATGCTCATTAAGCCTCCTCACTGACTGGAGGAAGACTGTCAATTCACTTCACAATTGTAAACAGGCAAAGAAAAAGCTAATGTACTGCCTCTGAGGCGTAAAGGTGATGTCAGAAAAATTAAGCAGGAACAGATCTAATAGGAAAATTTGATAGATTTTCTACTTAGAAGAGTTTAATCATAAAATGATTTTTTGCTGAGTCTAAAATGTTTGTTACAACAATCCAGGATTAAACTATTCCTCTATACAAGAAAAAAATCTGTGTGCCTGTTTGAGCTGCTCAGTATGGGGAAGGTCTGAGTTTTGTGCCCTACAGTAGTCTACTTGGCTGATCTGTCCTCACATCTCAAAATAATGGAATGCTTAAGCTTCTTTGGCCATGTGGTAACCCAGTGGATCATGATTCTGGCAAAATCTGTAGGAAAGTGGAGGCTTAGAAATTAGAGTTAGAACCTGGTAAATCATGAGCATTCTTATATCACATAATTTCACATTTTCATAATTACAAATTAGATAGGCAAATGACAAATACTATTTAATCTTTCTACTGATATCAAGCCCCTAAAACTTTTTCTAATATCTAGACAAGTCTATTTAAAAACCTTTCTTGTGATCTTCTAAGTGGAAACCTCCTGGTTTGAGACCTCAAACACATTAGTGTGCTGCATTTAAAATCTGTATTTTTCTAAGCTTTACAGAAATGTCTGTTTCATCATAATTATAATGTCACTTATAACTATTGCTTTAAATAGCAACAAATGTGTCCAGAGACATGACTGACTAGAAAACTACCGTATATATACCTATGGAAAAATATGTATGTGTACACCAATGGAAAACCTTTGAGTTACAACTATACTACTAGCTTAGCCCTAAGAGTAGTTTGAAGTTTCTCAATAAGCTGCACGGATTGAACATAATTTTTTGAATATTTAGGTGTCCACAGCTGATTCTAATGACAGAATCAGCTTAAATGATTTGTAGAACTTCTCAGAGGATTACAGTTCCATTAGTTGGAGTTTGGGATATGGCATTCTAAATTTTGTTCCACAATATTATTAAGTATGACTCACAAATAGCTTGAAAATTACCTGCAATATATTTCAGTATACACTTACTCCAAACAAGGATTGAGACATCAATAAAGAACAAAAAGTAAGTAGAAAACACTTGAATTTCCTCCCTAGGGTTCTCATATCACTGTGCTGGCAGAACATCTTGTGCATTACATGTTACAGGAGTAATTCCTCCATTTTAGACTAAATGTAAGATTTTTTTTTTTTTTTTTNATTAATGAGGAGGTAGGAATGTTAATAAGGAGGATGAGTTACGTTAACTAGGGGTGAAGAAATTCAGTCATAGTATTTCATCATAGGGTCTCTGAACCCAGTCTACCTGTGGAGGAGACAAAGGTATTTCTGGATATCTTGCCTTCTATATATCAAGTCCTTCTATATCTTGCAAGAGGAGACAGGGCTNTAAAGTAGTTGTCATTTGTAACTTCAGATCTATTCATTCTGTCAGTTCCCAGCTGTTTGTTTGGGCAGAGACTAAATGGACCCAGCTTGGGAGTAGAAAGCTGAGATATTTATTGAATATTCACGCTACAATATATAGATCCGAGGAATGGGGTATATTAATGAGGAGGTAGGAATGTTAATAAGGAGGATGAGTTACGTTAACTAGGGGTGAAGAAATTCAGTCATAGTATTTCATCATAGGGTCTCTGAACCCAGTCTACCTGTGGAGGAGACAAAGGTATTTCTGGATATCTTGCCTTCTATATATCAAGTCCTTCTATATCTTGCAAGAGGAGACAGGGCTAATACAGATAGATAGCTGAAAACAGTCCTAGTCCTCAAGGTATCTTCTTGTAGCCAGGCTCCTGTATTATCAAGGGAGGAACCTCTCTCAGCCTCTGCCCAAGGCCTACTGCACCCCTGTCAGGTCTTTTTCTGTAAAGTTTAGATCCCAACACCCAGCTCCCAGAATCTTCCTCCACTCAATGATGAGGCTTAATTAATGGTGTTCCTCAGAGGTCAATACTGTTTAGTGTCTCTAAGGAAGATACATATGGTGAGACAGTGCACCTTCTAAAAGCTGGCATATGGACTAGGGATGCAGGTGAAAGAGTAGCAGAGCAGAGGCAGGGGTGCTGCAGAGCAACCTTGACCCTGGTGAAACAGGCTGACAGAAACCAGCTCCTGAAGTTCAGCAAAGATTGATGGAAACTTCTGCTTCTGGTTTGAAATAACCACATGTGTATGCTGCGCCCTGGCTGGAGAAGCTCTACAACAGTAACAAAAACCTTTGTAGGACTTGAAAGTTCTAAACAACAAGTTGAATGTCAGCAGCAGAGTGCTATTCTTTCCCACTTTAGAGATCACAATACAGAAAAAGACACTGTCAAACTAAAGTGAGTTCAGTAGAGGACTACTCTGACAAAAGGAGAGGGAGAGATACACAATTATGTTCAAGAGGCTGGTGAAACCTGAGAGTGGAGCAGGGACTCAGAAAGGTGGTGAAACCTACAACCTCAGAAATAATTAACCTGAAAAGCTCCTGAGCAACTTGTTCTATTTGGCCTTTTTTTTTTTTTCTTCCGAGGTGGTTAATCCTTCAAGGTCACTTCTAAACTAATTAATTCTATGATTCTGCATTGTCCAGAGTTTTTTCATAAAATTTGGCTCCTACATAGAGCAAAGACAGTGAAATACTATTTTATAGAGCTAGACAAATGAAAGAACAAATGGACCATTTCTGAACAAACAAATCCTGCTAAAAATGTACCTGTTACTTGTTATGTATCAACTTTCTTGCCTTCCTTTTTTTTCCCCCCATGTTTACTTGAAAGTTAATAATCTGTGCAGCATTTTCTGTCATTAGGCTGGTATTATTTTTGTGTTTAAAATAGTTGTTATTGAAACTCAAAGCATAAAAACAAGTACGTGACTCACACATCCATTACTATAAATATCCCAATAGTTTGAGTGCAACTCTAAAAACATTCAAATTCCTGAGTGGTAAGTTATTTGCAAGAATCACATAGTTGTGGTTTGCCAGACCATTGCATTTTCTTTCTCTCCCTTCCCCAAATATTTATAAAATTCCATTATAATAGTGCTGAACTAACTGTTAGGAGGATATTCTTTGCAAACACCTTTGTAATTATTCTTCCTCAGTTATGGCTTTACTATGATCATGTGAAAAATCAAACATAAAATATTAGTGTGCAATAAACATTTGGAGGCAGAAATGCTTAAGTGCACTGAGTTTCAACTTCTACACAATATGTAGAAGACAGTATAAGATTCAGTGTAAAAGGTGATATTCACCCTTCACCTATGCTAAAATTTATATTCCCATGTTTTCCCCTTCACTGGGCATATGTTGAAGAAAGAGTTTGTCTGGCTTTTCCATAACTCTTTTTGCGAAATTCACACATGATCAGTCAATTTTCTTTCACCTTGTTTACTTGCAATCCATTTATGAGGACCTAAAACCTGTGTTTCAGTTTCTTCTTACACTGCACAGTTAGGCTGTGACCTACATCTATACCGTGAAGAACTCTGAGGGAGACTGCTTGCTAATGAATTTCAGTTCCACCTTCTTCCTATTAATGAGGATTCACTGGTGAATTCTCAGAGACCCTTACAAGGTGATCACTTAATTTGAAATTGAGGCATTTACTTAACACTTATTCAATTTCCTGTGCTGAATGACAATTCTCAATTTTCTTTCTTTTTTTTTAAATCAATATTGCACAATGTTATTTAACTATGTCCATTTTTCCCCCTCTTGAGCACAGTTTTATAATAAGACTGAACTGTAGTTATGGGTTTATCTCAATTATGAGAAAAACAGCTTTCACAGTTTAATTATTTCACATTTAAAGTCCAGCCATTTGGATTATGTCCCAAAGTGCTCAAGGCTTATTTCTTGTTTAAAGTGTTCAACTAAACTATAGAGTGCATTAATTCTGGATCATCTGTTATTGATTTGTGGGAGGCAATAGCAGAGCAAATCACTACATTTCATTACACGAAATATTGGAAATTAATCATAATACTAGGATATGCAAACAGCAATGCCAAACACCAAATTTTATTTTACAGTCCTGTAGTAGTCACTGTCCAAAGTAATTTTTTTCATGACTGCTTGCAAAGAAAGAAATACAGTTTGAAGCAGTAAACTTTACCAACTTCTGTTTTCTTCAAAACCAAGGAAAATCATGTAAGACAAACCCTAAAACCTTTGCAAACATAGGTATATGGGTCTTAATTGGAGATAATGAGAGAACAAGACATTGAGAAAACAAGGTGTAAGAGTCTTGCATCACCCCTTCTATTGTTGCTAGTGAATTGCAAGTTTTCGCAGAGATACAGCTTGTTAAAGAATAATGCTTGAAGAATAATCTGAAACTGCTGTTAAAGTCAGGCTTAAGAACATAATTTTTCTATTGAAAAATACCACTAACTGAGAACTCTTCCTACTCACCCATACTTCTTTTTTGAAAACTACAAAAGTTTTAAAGGAGAACAAGCATTAACGAATTTGTTAGCACCTTCTGTCAATTCAAGCAACTCATTTTAGATGGAGAAGAATAAAGCATAATTAAGGCATAGCAAACAGTATAAAAGGTTTTACTGTTTTATCTTTGGGGCATTTATCCACTGTTAGGCAATAATGAGTACTCTGACATTAAAGAAGAAATTCTGATTTTTCTCCACATTATAGTACATGTCCACTAGGTCTGATGACACTGCTCTTGAAATGCCACATAATGGCTCAATAAGATGAAAGTAGAAGTAATGAAATGAACATTTATTTGTCTATTTGAAACAAACCCCTATTATTTAATTATTTTTTTGTTTGTTTGTTTATACAGATTGTGGTTGGTTAACCTTAGATGGCTGACAGCTTTCCACCACACTGCTCTCTTAATCCCTGTCCTCAGTAGACAAAGGAGAAAATGAGATGGAACGTTCATATAAGGTCAGGGAGATCACTCACCAATTACCATCATAGTCAAAATGGACTTGGCTTGGGGAATATTAATTTATTTTATTGCCAATTAAAAATAGAGCAGGATGTGAGAAACAAAACCAAAATAAAAACTACCATCACTCTACTCTCATCTTTTTTCTTCCCAGGTTTAACTTCTCAGCTATTCTACCTCTTCCCTATACATGCTGAGTGACACAGGGGGATGGAGAATCAAGGTTGTAGTTAGTCCATAACAGTTTTTCTCTGCTGCTCATTCCTCTTCACACTGATTACCTGCAGTTGAGCACTGCTTCAGCATTGGTTCATTCCAATGGGATACAGTCCTTCATGAACTGCTCTGGCATGTGTCCTCTCCATAGACTGCAGCTTTTTAGGAACTGCTCCAACGTGGGTCCTCTCCACAGGATACATTCCCTCTGGAATGGACTGGTCTAGCTTGGGTCCCACATGAGCTGTAGTTCATGCTGGGAGCCTGCTTCTGCATGGACTCACCATAGGCTGCAGCTTCCTTCAGGTTACATTCACCTGCTCCAGCATGGGATCCTCCAGGAGCTGCATGTAGATACCTCATCCACCATGGACCTCCATAGGCTGCAGGGAGTCAGCCTGCCTCACCAAGGTCTTCATCATGAGTGCCTGGAGCACTTCTTCCTCTCCTTCTTCTCTGACCTTGGCATTTGCAGGGCTGATTCTCTTACATTTTTCTTACTCTTCTCACAGAAATTTTCCTAAGATTTTTTTTAAATTTTCTTGCATAGACTTTCCCAGAAGAAATACTGTCTTGGCTGAGAAGCTTAGTTGTGCCCTGCAGTGGGTCTGTGTCCAGCATGGGGCAGCCCCGAGGGCTCCTCACAGTCACTGTCTCTGCAGCCATTCCCACTTGCACCATGTACATGGGAAATATCAATATTTGCAGTGTTACTGTTACCATATTTCAGTGTTTCATTAATATTTATAAACACTGGCACCAATATTTACATTTTAATCCCTGAGTCAAGTTTTCTAACAAAAAGAAGGATCAATCGTATAAAATATGACCTATGAGGAAACATCAACATGAGATGTCATATGTTATATATATGCGTGTGTTTGTGTGATAACAGCATCACAGTGTCACAGTGTCCTCAATTACAAGAAAGTTGTGGAAAGAAAGGAATATCTCATCATTCATATTATATAGAAGTAATACTCAAACTCTTGTTAAGAGAGATTAGTTTGATGGGAAAAAATTTGTAAAGTGTAGTCAAGCACTGTTCTTTCCATTTGAAAAGGCTGTTGGAAAAGAAGGGAGTTCACTTGAAAACTTCAAGAACTTGTTGGGTGAGTGTGCCAGAATTGATAACTGTATAGCTGTATGGCTGACAGGAAGAGAAACTGGAAGGAAAATGAGGGTACATAAAACCCTTGATGGTCTCTCTGTCTGCACTCTGGGTGCTGTCTACGTATGTCTATATTTTGTCTTTTTACAACTACAGAAACAAGCCCCATATTTTATAGCATGTGTGTGCATGGTCCATATAAATATATAAATTCAATTCAAGTACAGACTAACAGTTCTATTCTCTGAATAAAATACTATATGCTAAAGAATAACATTATCTTGACTAATTCCTCTGAAAGGAATCAGTAATATGAACTACAAAAACACACTTACAGTCTGAGAACATTTGTTCAGACTATTAAAACATCAGCAAGTCCCAAAATAGTGCACATCACAATTAGCTAAGAGTCATTAGGTTATCTTAATCAAATTCCTGCTCTCAGTCATTCAGAGAAAATATGCATTTGGCTTTTATGTTTGCTTAAAGATACAAAAAATATATCCCTGTCTTACTGACCACAAATGAAGTGCCTTAATGATCCTGTAAAGCTCTGCAGTAGATGGCATGTCCCTCCCTATTCACAAATAATGAGGATGTAAAGAGCTGGAAAATCCTGGACATGTTAAGGATCTGATAGAGATGTGGTGTGCATGGCAGTGCTTTGTTCATGATGGGGTTATGCATTGTTTTTCCTTCCCTCATAGATAACCCATTTATCCTAGAAAGCTCTGTGCATTAAAAGAGGCAGCACTGTATAGTCCAATTGTCTGAGGCTGAAGGACTTGGTTTTACACTGTGAGAGGAAAACAAAAAAGATGCCTGTTCAGCCTCAGCAAAGTCCAGAAAAAAACTGATTCTCCCAGTCACTTGCCTCTGAAAAATTATTAGCCGTTTTAAAATATCATCTAAGATTTCTGAGAATAAAAATTCCAGAAGTAAACCTGATGGAGGGGCAACATATCTCACCAGTATTTGCTACTTCAGCACCTGTACTCAGAACCATTATTAGAAGACAAAATATGTAAGGAGATGGAATACTGTCAGGAAGAATACTAAGTCCTTCAAATGAAGTATTTTTTCTACATTACAATAAAATAATTCTGTTTCTTTCATCTTCTTTTATTGACTTGTCCTGCTTCATCTTCTTCCTACCATGAAATAAAAAGTAAATGTTCATTAAGTGTTTTATGTGTATGTGATACAGAATTTTTTTTCTCAATTAAGTCTGATAAAGATGCCAAAGAAGTTCTCTAGTACTGTGAATTCCTATGGACATATTATAAAAGGGAAATTTTCCAACATCTCACCTAACATATTTTCAATTTATTCAAGTTTAAATGGTGTTAAGAAACTTTAATGGATATAAACTTCACATTTCATTCATTATTTGCTAATATGAGTTTCATTCTCTCTCATAAACATTTATGCAATGAGAATATGAAAATTTTTCTCTGAGGCTATTAAATCAATTTTGAACGCTCAATTTCTGTCTTTCTTGTTAACTATTATATTCCATACCTGAAGTTGTCATTCTGCTTTCTTTTAATCTCCATACACTTCTAACAACTAGTGTTACCACTTAAGACATTTCAAATTTTATTTCTATCCTGAAGTATTTAAGAATACTACAGTCACATTTAGCTGGATGAATCACTTAACTTGCACTCTGTCTTCCATCAGAGTTAGGTGTTTTAGTTAAAATTATAGATGTTTCCTGTGAAAAAGATCAGTCACTTAGAACTGTGCATTATACATCCAACTATATAGACATGCACTAGGCACTGAGAGATTAGAAGTCTAAATAGAGATATTACACACCTACACAGAAAAGAAAAATATTAATTTTGAACTAATATTGCCACTATTCTTTGTCTGTAATTTCTTATTTGTCTATTAGATGGCCAAAGACTTTTTTTTACTGTATTAGTTGAACTTACGACAACTATTAATATTTTCTACTCTTTTAATGATATACTTGCAATTATTGTTAAAAGGTATGAAAATAATCCCCTAAGAGTGTAGTTCTTTTTTAACAGCTAGGGCACCTAATTCCAATAGAAGAGATCCATAATAAAGTGCCTGGTATAAATCAGACAGAACAATGGGTATTGACAGAGATACAAGAGGATATTGACATAATAGATATATACCTGTGTTGTCATTCCTTTCGGACCCTTTTTTCATTCTAAATCCAAATGCACTTCTTACATTTGAAAAAATAATTAGCCTCCTTATTTGAAAGGGTGTCCCTTCCCCAAGTGTGCTGGTTTAAAGGTAAACTGGCAGGAGAAATGAACCTAACTCAAAAGAGATTGCAAGTCAGAATTACAATTTATTAAAAAGATTACAATAAATACAATGATACAGAGAAAAAATGGTTTTAACCCA
This sequence comes from Scytalopus superciliaris, assembly GCA_013400415.1. Lineage (NCBI taxonomy): Eukaryota > Metazoa > Chordata > Aves > Passeriformes > Rhinocryptidae > Scytalopus > Scytalopus superciliaris. The sequence continues at coordinate 44,187 of VXBX01005329.1, forward strand.
CAAAAGAACAGATGTATAACCCAGCACTGTGGGGCATGAGCAGAATGATGTTCATTAGCTCCTGTACTGAGCACCACGTGGTCCCCCTGGGTACAAAGTAAAAGGAAAGGAAAACATGTTGGTGAGGATGATGGTGGCAGTCTTGTCAAGAGTGGCAGATGCACTCCTGTTGAGGTTCTGGTCCTCCTCTGGATCCCATGAGTGGTGCCAGAAGTCCCAAAATCCCAAGATTACATATGCTCAGGTTTAGATGGGAATGCCCAATACCTTCCCCCAGGGCAGGAATTTTCACAATGGGTGATTTGACTCTGTGGGTCATGGGATATTTTTGGAATCTTTGATGGTCTAGGTCATTGCAACTGCCTATTGTGACAGTCCCTGATGGCCCGTTGGCAGACATGACCCCTCAGGCTGGGTATGAAGGTGCTAATGCCTCCTCAGATGGGAGTTATCACAGCTGTCATTGGTGTAAAGACAGAAACATTCCTATGTCTCCCAGGGTTCTTTAACACCAGCTTGTAGCTTGAAGTGTCAGGTGTGCCCTGGGCAGCTGCTGTAAATGATCCATTATTAATAGTTCATCAGAAATGACAGAAAGGATGTAGAATACACAGTTTTGGTTACACCCACACATTGTTAAACTGGTCCCAGTAAGTAGGACACCAAGTCAGAATCATTTCAAAGTACAATCTCTGAGCATATGTGAATATGCTCAGACATCTCTCACTGGTATGTCTGATTGACATGTGTGGATTTACTCAACACTTTAATGAAGAATAGGTCTAGGATGCTACATTAGATACTTAACAAGGTCCTCGACAAGGATGGTGAGGCTGAACTGAGTTATTCACTGCCCACCCAAGAAGGATTAATGTTCTAATCTGAGCATCTAGTGAGAACAGCCTTTGTCATTTAAATAGGATGGTGATATCACAAGCAAGTTGATCACCAAAGAAGAGAAAAATGAGACTGAGAAACCATTTGAATAAAAATTTTATTTGAGTCCCAGTGGTTGAAATACAATAAAAGAATGGACTAGTTAATAAAAGTGCATTAGAGTCCATGATTTTTTCATAGGCTAGATCAGCATCCAGATCTGCATAGGAGTAATTTTTTTTCTTTTGGCTGAGTGTGCTGGTTTAAAAATAAACCGGCAGGAGGAATGAATCTAATTCACAAAGATTATAAATCAGAATTATAATTTAATAAAAAAGATCACAATCAGTACAAGGGTACAGAGGAAAAAGTCCCTTTAACCCACAAATAAACAAGTGTGTGACCCAGCAGCCTGGGGCACAAACAGAATAGTATTGTCAGCCCCTGTGCTGAGCACCACCTGGCCCTCCTAGGTACAAAGTAAGAGGAAAGAAGAAACCTGTTGGTGAGAGTGATGGTCCCGGTCCAGTCAAGAGTGGCAGTTGCAGTCCTGCTGAGGCTCTGGTCCTCCTCTGGATCTGAACAGCCCCAGTCCCAAAACCCGGGTTTATATGTGCTTAGGCTCAGGTGGGAGTGCCAAGTACCTCCCCCAGGGCAGGGAGTTTCACAATGGGTGATTTNGAGGAAGAAGAGTTGGTCTGCTTAAGATGTTAGGAAGACAGAACAAAACTTACTTTCAGTTTTACTTAAACTCAGTATAGTTATATGAAGATGACATCTAGATATTGTTGCTAATGAACTATGAGAAAGAAAATGTCAAATGACTCGATGTTAAAAAAACCCTGGCATATAGCAAACATTAATACACAACATAAAATAATACTGTTTTTATAATATAATGTGTGTATTTTTTATATATTTTATATAATTTCAATACATTAGACACAGAAAATCACAAGTTTATATACAGGAATATTGTCTCTACACTGTTCTCTACAGTATTTTCCTAGAGGTTTTTATTTCTTTATATCCAGTGAAGAAAATAGTTTTGCACAAGATTCCACTAGTGACTGAAAAGTTTGCAGCACAATCTAAAAAGAATGTAAGAGGATGGTGCTGCAGACTGGTAGTTTCTGTAATATCTCATTTTTGAGGGTTAGATGGACTTATAAGTAAGAGATAAGCAGACACACAAAAGCTAATTGTTTTTTTATGTCACTGTGATGCGAACCCATGACCTAAGAGGAAGAAATAGGTATTTCCCTTTGTTATATTTTTCTAACAGAATGACTTGGTGAGGCGAATAAAAGAAAAAGGTAGGCATAAAATTCTGGGGGAAAAAAAAAAAATCTCAAAGGACTTTGAACTAATAGCTAGAGAAAGGGAAGAACCTGACTTTTAACCCTATAGCATTAAATTGATTCTTTACTATGGTTTTAGGATTTTTCTATAACCATAACTTGGAGGGAAAAAAAGCTTACTTTTACACTGAATGTTATTGTCTTCCTATTATTTCTGAACTGAAAATTTTGACAAAAGTTTTCAGATTCTGCAGTTTTGCTTTTACATACTAAATGACATTGTGTGGTAAAGCACATTCTAATAGTTACAGGGTCCTACACTGACATACTGTTGTTTAGTTTTATTTACAGCAGATGTCCAGTTCTGATATTTGCTGCATAACAGTCCTGTTCTGTCTCTGTGTTTTTATTTGTTCAATATTTAGATAAATTAAAAAAAAATAAAAATAAAGAGATGAAATAAGTGGAAATCAGCTTCAAATTCATTACTGGGCCTTAAGTCCTTAATCATTTGCAGTATCTTTATGCTGCTTCTCAGTTTGTGTTTTGTGGAATGAGCCAAATGGCTCTCCAATATAGAAAACCAGTTTTGGGTTTACATTCGAATTCTAGTTGTTCAGGCAGTATAGAAACAGATTGCCTGAGACTCTTGTATTTGTAAAATCAACCTAATATTTAGGCACAGGAACAAAACCAAAAAGATTTAGCACAGCCCAAAATTCAAAAAGCAGTGGTCAAGTTTAGACTTACTTTGGTTGGCTTGGAATAAAGGCATAGGTGAAAGACAACAATTTTTTTTAATGATGTTCATGCACATAAATACAGGTAGAAAGAGAATTGTAAACTTCTTGCGAGAGATGCAAGGGTATTTCAGGCTTCAAAAGTATATTTATTTGAATGGCAATCTGCTCTAAGTATTTTCTTTCTTTCTTTCTCTTTCTCTTTCTTTCTTTCTTTCTTTCTTTCTTTCTTTCTCTTTCTTTTTTTCTTTCTTTTTTTTTCTTTTTTTTTTTTTTTTTTTCTTTTTTTCTTTTTTCTTTTCCTTCCTTCCTTCCTTCTCCTGATCTAAGATTTTTGATGACAACTATTCTCTGTTGAGTTTGAACATTCCAGGTATATATGTAATATAAGCATTTTTATTTTCTTAGTAATTTAGCCCCACTAATTTCTTCCCTCTTCTATTACATCTAATAACGATATAAAGAAACAAGAATTCTCTTTAGCAGTGCCAGCAAGCCATCAAATGGGAAATTCAGAAAGTCATTTCCATAAGAGAGCTCATAAATTTAAACAACATAGTCTGATAACAGTTCCATCAACTCCTTTCATCAGCCTGTAACTGATTTAGAACAAATTGTACTGTAGCATTGCTTGGAGAACAGCTAGGAAGTTTACCTGTTTCTTAACAATGCATTTATGGTAATTTCTGGGTATCTTTCCATAGATAACATTTTCCTTGAATTTTTTTATGTGGAAGATGCAAAGGGAAAAAAAAGGTCTCTATGAAAGACACAAAGCAAAGTATGATAAATATCTCTTTACTCTCAATTTAGAAAGCTCTGGCTTTTAAAATTATATTAAGAACCTTGCTTCAAAAGTCACCTGTTTGATTATTCACTCATCTTCCTAGACCAAATATGATTTCTCTTTGCTTGAGAAAGAGTAATGATCCTGGAAAATTGCTTTGATTCCTTTTCTCAGTCAACACTATCAATGATCACTTACTAATCTGAAGCCTGGTTGTGGCATTGTTTTCTTTGTGCTTGTTGCACTTTTTGTTTCTTTATTCTTTACATGAAATGTGTGATCAGATAGTATTCCAACAATTACCTGTTGTTACTGGGCTATTTTGATCTCTCTTAAATTCAACATTTCATAAGGATATGAATGTTCCTCCCTAATATACAGTTTCCAATTTTGAACACATTATTTTTTTGTATAATTGAAAAGAAGGATATTTAAAATAAATAAAGCAATTTTCTCATGAGTAAAATCTTATTGACGAGGTCTCAATTTTAAAAAGCTTTTACTTTCAACACTATTTTTTTTGAAGAAGCAATGTTCTGCTTGTCAGTGCCAGTCTACTACACAGTTCCCTTTAAAAGTGAACAATGATTTCATGAAGTTTATAATTTATGATAAAAGTACTCTATAGTAATGGTAATAAATATTTATCAAATTAGTTATGGTATATGAGTTTAGTTTTATTATCAGCTTCTACTGTGCAGATGTTTTGCAATTTATTGTTTCTTTGTAGGTTTTTTTTCCAATACTTTTTATTCTAGCATTTGCACCATTTGTTACACTGACTTCAAGATTACATTTATTTCAGTGCTATTTTTTGTACTTTTTAAACATTAAAGTATTATTATTCCTTACTTTCTTTATGAGAATCTGCTGAGAAACTACAGTGTAGGCCATGTTAGATCAATTTTTCAACAGTCTTAAATAGTAATTGAGTTTGACTGTTCTGCATTTGAAATCAGAGGCAGATGAAGTCAGAAGAAATCCTGTGGAAGACTGCCTGCTTAGACAGCTTTAATTGCAATTATTTCAAGATGGCAATATATCTCCAAGTACCTTATAACATAAAAGTGTAAAAAGATTTCATTGGCTTTGTTTTTTAGTTCCTGTTTACCAAAAGTTTAAACAAATCTTTTGTAAACCTTGAAAGCAGCAAAGCACTCAAACACTTTAAGAACCACAATGAAATGCTTCATTGATTATAACACAGAAAAATAAAAATACACATATATATATTTCTAGAACTTTAGGACAGCTAAACGATTAAGGAAAATACTTACTTTTCTCTTGCCCCTAACCTGATTTTCCAGATTACTTACTTTTTACCTTTCATAATTGTATAGATGATCGAATTGATGCATGGAATTATGGAAAGGGGTCAACAAGGATTTACTGAAGCTGTGCAATACTTGTAAGTTCTCGGGTCCGAGGATAAGCAAATGTACACTATGACCTTAACTTTTGATTTTAAGTTTTGAAAATTAACTTCTGTAATACAAAAAACAATAGGTAACTGTGTTCTGTCACATTGTCCATTTTTACACTTAACTTGAATCTGGAGTATTAACTTTTACACTTCTGTAATGCAAGGTGTCCTCTTATTTGAGATCATCAAGCCATTGCCACTTATTTTTGAAAATTCAAAATATATCTTAAATATTGTAAAAAGTAAAAACTGTATGGCAAATCTTTACAACTCTGTGAAGAATTCCAAGCATTCTGTCCGTGTGAAATTTATAAAAGAAAGGATTATCGGCTTCTGTATTAAAATATCAAGTCTCTTTTTTCTGTGTTCTTCTAGGTTCTTCCTTTTAGCTTCCATAAAGAGTTTCTAATTTTCACTATATTCCCACTAGCTTTAATTAATCTGTGTTTTCCTTTTATATAGCTACTACAGGTATATGAGTCCTTTACATTCTTGGATATATTTTCCTTGAGCAAAGGCACAGCAAAAGAAAAATTAAGAAAGAAGAGTTATAAAGCAAAAATTTGTTTGTAACATAAAGACTTATGGTCTGAAAAGTCTGAGATTTTATTTTTTAATTGTATTTATAGTTTAGTATTTTATTTATTTGTATTGAGAAAATATGAGCTTTATAAATTATTAGGGGTTTTCTTATGTTCAAGAACTCCTATTCTGATTTCCTTTTTCTTTGTTTTCTGCCTTACCAATGTGGGCAGTCAGGATGGCTATGTTTATGACATTTTCTATTAGGCATGTGGACTGGCCTCAAAGAAATTTTATATCCATGGGTTGCAAGTTGAAAGAAAGTTTTAGTGATGAGTTTCCCCTATTTTCTTATGAGTTAAACCATAAAGCATGTGAAAATAGTATGTTCTTTCCCCAGTCCTGAACAACAGTCTGCTCATCACACTTTCTGAAGGCAGTATTCTCCCAGGTCTGCATGATTGCAGATTAGATGGCCCGGTTGTTCTGGATTTTTTTCTATTTAACCTGGCTCAGGGTATGATTCTTGTAGTAGTTTGTAGGACTCATGCTGGGGACAAGAACATGGTCATCTCACCAGAAGAGGTGGTGAAGGAACGTTCCCTCCATTTTGTTCCTGGACAGTGCCATACTACCTTTTTAATCTGACATTCTATCTTAAAAGAAATTGTATCCTGAGACTGAAAAGACTGCAATTACTGTGCTTGTTTAAGTGATTGTCCTCTCCTACAGGAAACCCGTGTACTGTATGCTACTACTTGCAATCACTGGGTCATAACAGTAGGTTTAGATGCCGTTCCAGGTGGACTGCGACTTTATCCCAACATGTAAGTGAATCTTGAGAATGCATGATTATATTTTTCCTTTGTGTTCTGCTATTGTGATTTTGAAAAGGACAAGGATATAACCTCCAAGTTAAATTTGGCTTTTATGCTATGATTTAAATCTGAAGTGATTTTCACGTTAATACTAGTAACTGGCATTTGTGCCTTTGTTATCAGTTATTTTCATGGCATCTGATATTGCTGATACACAAAGTATTTTCTTCTTGCTTTCACAGAGATGAATTATTTCAGACCTTTAATTTCACATTTTTTTTGGTGTAGGTGTAAATTCCCACTTTTTTTTTCTTGGAAAAGGAAGGTATTTCTTTACTGTATTCTATATACCATTAATGGTTTCTGTTCATCAGCATTACAATTAATCATTCCTCCCCCTAATAATAGTGACAGTGATGGGAATGGTATCTCTAAAGCCAGTATTTTTATTGAAAAGGAGAATGAGAGAAAATTCAGATTTTATTTATGGCACTACTTACTTTGGTGATCGCCAGTGGCTGTGGCCGAGTGGGTAAAGCCGCCACCCCTGGATCCGTGCTCCTTCTCGGAAGGATGCCGGTTCGAGTCCTGCGGGTCTCGCTCTGCCAACTTCGTCCGGGCTTGCCCCGGCCAAGGGTAGAAGCGTCCCAGGGCTAAAGGGGGTGGGGCCAGTTCCGCGCACGCTGAGCTCCACGTAATAAATCCATTCGTGCAGGCATAAAAAGCATCGTCGTTCGCGACGGCTAGCCACACACACACACTTTGGTGATCAATACCATTAATGATCTCTGACTGTCAAAGCAAATCAAGAAGCAGAAGTGTTTTGGCCTTCCTAGTTCTATTGATGCTGACCGATACAGACTATTTATCCACGCTATGTTTACGAATTTTTCAGCAGAATTTTTGTACGGATGCTCTATTAAAAACATTTCTTATAGTAACATCTCATAACATATCCTCATCTTTTAGAAAAAAACTTTCACAGCTGAGCCACTGTCAGTGTTAGGCAATGGATATCTGGAGCTCTGGAAAATATATCCTACTCTTTTTGTACACTATAGAAAGCTAAAAGTTCCTTGGGCCTTTTCTCTTTAGTGGAATAAGTCAAATATGGCAATAAATAACCATAATGTACTGTTCATTTAAATGTAAAAGTGCCCCTGTTGTCTGTTCTAGTTGAAACAGTATGGAGAAAGTCCCAGTACGCATAATGAAGAAATCTACCATGAAGTCTCTTTCGTAAAAATGAAAGTTTTAATGTTAAAAGCCAATATAGAATACTATTATACAGTGTTTTGACTACTGATCTTGCTGCCAACTTAAGAGCCCCAAATTTTTCTTAGCCTGGCTGAGCCAGAAGCAATCTTCAGTGATATTTCTACCTATTAGGAGAGAGACGTAAGTTATGGGGGGGAAAAGTGTTGATTAATGTTTAAAGCAGGGAATTTAAAATGCACTGGGAATTCCAAATGCATTATGTGACCACTTATTTAATGTCTGCTGCCCAGAGAATGTAGGGGCTAGAATCATCTGCCCATACAAATTTCTGCATACATACTCACATACTAGTGACAGTGTGTTTGCAATCTGTGAAGTGACTTTTGATTAAGATCAAAGAGAAAAAGGATGTGGAAATAGAAATGCTTGTCTATTCCTTGTGCACTCCATTATCAAGCATTACATATCTTAGCATAAAACAGAAATAAATGACACATGACAATGGCTAGTCTCTTTCTCACTTGTTTTATGTCTTTATCTTAGATACATCTATTTATAGCTTATTTTGTTATTTCTGATTGGTTTTTCTATGCAAGACACTTAAGTCAGTTTTTCTCAAGCATTAGCTTTGTTTATAATTTGCACACTATTTTGAATAATTCACAACATTTTTAACTCTTAGTGAAATGCAAGTCAGTTTGAGAATGTAAAGCCACAAAACGTTTTTGGGTTCCTTCACAATAATTGGTATACACTGATTTGTTTGGATATTTAGAAATGTCTTTCTCAACTTTTAAACTTCAGCAAAACAGAATCACAGAATCAATTCAGTTGGAAAAAAACCTCTGAGATCATCCAACCTATGACTGAACACCACACAGTCAAGTAGACCATGGCACTACGAGCCACATCCAGTCTTTCCTTAAACATCTTAAGGGACAGTGACTCCACCACCTCCCTGCGGTATCTGAAAGGTTCCACAACAAGGAACGCTGTAGGATAAATGTCAAATAATGGGAAACAAGGTATTGTACTTACACTGTATATGCTAGAATATATCAAACAGAACATAATTATGATGCGAAGCTGGTGTGAAAAGTAATAATTTTGTTGCTTACATCTGCTTGTATCTATTTCACAGCAGTTATCAGTGAGTGAATCAATTGCTTCTAAAGAGACTTTTACCTGTGTTGGCACTTTTTGTCTCTGACCACAGAGACCTGGCATGAATGACATGGACACCTGTTACCAAGCAGACAGGACAGAACTCAACTTTATGTATAAATATTTGCTATGTAAAGGCATGCACTGTGTAATGTTGTCCATTTAATACACAATTACTAAACAGAAGAGTAAATATCTTCAGGTCTTCTTTCCTTTCTCTTCAATTCTTGGTCAGATCTTTGTCTTGCACTTGTCTTTTAGCTATGTTTCAAATTCCTCAGTGTCTTTGGCATAACTTTTTCCTTTAAAGACTAATTTCAGGCTAGCTTCCTACACAGGTTGCCACCTGAAAGGCTCATGTTGTCTTAGATTTCAACAGCACATTCCTCCAAGAATGCATACTCTGCTGACACTATGAAATGATAACAAACTAAACAGAATTTTATACATTTGTTGCAGTCATAAGATTTTCTTCTTTACTATGGTGGACATGTCTATGGTATTAGCTCTTCCTGTTCACTTCAACTGCCTACAGACAGGCAGGCAAGTACCTGCTTGTGTCTCTGAGGGGAAAATGCCAGGTGCTTGGGTGATGTACAGATAGTACTTTTATGTTTCTTCTTCAGCTGACCTTTTCATTCATGTCTGCTTTCCAGTGCTAGTACATGGGGTAGAGTCAGTGACTCACCTTAGGACAGATTCCACTTTAATTAGATACATTCCATCTGCCTCTATTTAGGCCAGCCCAAACCTGTCTTCATCAGCAAATAGTTCCACTTTCACAGTTCCTGTTAAATATCCAGTCAGTACTGGATATTTCTCTGTACCTTCTGCTATGGATGTTACATGATCTCCATAAAACCCTGGGCTGGATTTGTCCTGGTTTTGTTTTGTTTTGGGGGTTTTTTGGTTTTTTATTTTTTTTTTGGTATTGTAAATCAACAACTTTTTTTTTTTCTCAGAGAAGCTTGACCAGTATGCCAAATAATATAGTAGACACAGTTATCTCTGTAGCTCTCAGGTTGTTTATCACTGTTGTAATGTGATACCACAGTAAATTGGTAATTAGTGTCACAACAGGCACTTAAAACTCTCAAGAGCAGTGGAGGTGGGGAGCTTTGGACTTGACTGATAGTGTGAGAGGAAATTTATATATCAAATGAACAATTTATTATTTTTTTTTTTTTTTTAGCATAAATGATATATTTAAAAAAAATACAATCCTAAGAAGAGAGGTGAAACATAGGTCAACTGAAATACAAGACACTTCTGCTGGGATATTAATTTGCAGATTTTGGCCAACATGGTAAACAACTGACTACTGCCATGATTATAAAATATCAGAAATAATATAACTTAAACTGACAGTATCAATTTAAGATTTTTGTTCTGATTCCTGTAATTCCTGCTGCTCCATGACAGGGAAAAGAGGGAAATTAAAAACAAGTAAATGGTTTTCTAAATATGTCCCTGTCTTACAAGGTTCATCTATCAAAATTGAGCTGAAAAGCCACTACTGTCTGTAAATTCTTCTCCAATGAGAGTACTGAATTAAAAAAAAAAATTCTTAATGTTTTCAGCAATGGTGTTGAAATACAGCTTTGACTCAAAGGTCTTTATGTGGCGTTTTGTTGTTCTTTTCCTGCTTAATCCAGTTTTCAAAGGGTATTATTGGAAAACATTTTAAGTTGATAAAAATTGCTAAAACAAAACTTTTGATACTCTGTAATGTTTGTTGGAAACTATTAACAGATTGTGAGTCTTCTAAGGATTTTAAAATGCTTCAAGGATAGGCTGACACAGGGTAGGTATCAACAAAATCCCAGCCAGTCTTGACTATAATATTGTTACCCACATGTCACAGAATACTTCAAAAGCAACAAAAACAATCAGAAGAAGAGAAATCCACTTTGAACTGGAGATAAAATAACTTTTTCTTATAAAAAGAGCATAAAATCCAGTGAACTGAACACCTTAAATGCCACTGGCACAATGCATTGAAATACTTTTGCTGTATTCGAAAATCTGTCTTCAAACACCATGGTAGTCGCATGTCTCATAAAAGTAAAATATATTTTCATAAGAGATTATCTTTGAACTGACAGAAGCATCCTCCAGACCTAAAGCCATAGAATGAGCCCTAGGAAATCCTAAGAAATAAAGGAAACAAAAAAGTTGGCAGTTATCTCATTCCAAACTCTCTATGGTTCAGTTCAGGGAGAGAACTGTAGCACAGAATCTACCATCAGTACCCTAACTGATTTAAGTGTGCCCAACTCCTAAGTTATTACTTTTCTCTCTCTTGTAACTTCCATTTAAGCTTTCTTTTAAATGAGAAAAAGCCACAGCAATAATGAAGAAGTAGAAGAGAAAGACATGGGAGTTGTTCCTCAGTGGCTACAGATATGTTTGTCTGTCAGGAAAAGCAAACATAGGGGAAATTCTTGATATCTGCAGCAGCAAGGCTAGCCCATTGATCTGAAACTTTAAATTTAACCTTAGGACATGAAATTTGACAAAAAAAGGTTATTTATTGCAAAATATTAATTGTTTATTACATATACACTTGTCACTTTGTGTTGTGACTAATTTGAGATGCAATGTTGGCAACCTAAACACTACACGTGAACTTCTTATTAAATATAGCCTTTTTAAAAAAATATTTATATGCATAAATTCTGAAATTATATGATCTAAACCTGTGATAGCTCTTCTAGCAATCCATTATTGTGGTTTCCAAGCAAGCATTCAGTATCTAAAAATAAAGGTGAAAAGCAGCAAACAAATCTGTCTTCCGATGTACTTTCATACACTTAGAGAGCTGACTCTGCACAGGCTTACAGAGGTTAAAAATGTACTATGCAAATACAGCAACTCTGCATGCTTTGATAACTATCAATTACAACAGTGTGAATTCAGCCAAAGGCTCATGAAATTACTATTGCTGGAGTAAAGAAAGCTACACTAAGAAAAGAATTATCCTCTGTGTTCTCTGTATATAGTGTTATTTTCCTAAGCATTTGCTTCTACTGGCTGCTGTCAGAGCCACTGCAGAGGGCTGGGTGAGGCTCTGTGTGGCCCATTTGCCAGGTACCACAGTCAGTATAAAGCTGGTATTCTGTTCTAAACACATGATTAACAGCATTCTATCATTCTGTGATCAACAACTTACCAAAACCCACAGGAGAACTAGAATCAAGTTCTCAAAAGCTACGTAATAAATCTACTGTGTTTCAAAAACTTCTGTACTTCATATATTTTTCTTGATACATTATGCTTCCCAAGGGAAGAAAATAGAATTAGTCTAGGCAAAGACAGTATTAATTGAATAAGAAATCATTAAAACCAGGATTAGCTGCAGCTATTATCTTGGATTAGTTAAATTAAAGAGAGAAATAAAATAACAATTTGTAGTGAAATATATTCACTGTAGAGTTATTATTTGTTTAGTGTATGGATGAACATATCGAGATCCCAGTTTCTCTCTCAGAAACTTTCCATAATAGCACACTTTCAAAAGTGGATATCAAAATAAAATTATTTTTCAGAAATGTCTCACTTTTCCTGAGTTTCCTTGCAGTTGAGGATCCCAGTGATTAGAGCAGTTCCATCACGTGAAATTCACTGAAGCTGGTGTAGGATAGCTGGTTCTGGGGAAACATGTATCTTAAATGTCAAGTGGACACAGGGAAAAGCTATTTTAGAGGTCAGTCTTCCGCTTATCAGAAAGCTTCCCCCTAACATGAGGGGGAAAGAATAAGCCGCTATTAGAAAGAAAAATATGAAGAATTGGAAAAGAAATATATAATTTTCTTGGTTGATTTACCATCTTGGCCGTAATGTGAGTGACAAAAAAAAACCCACAAAGCAAACAAAAAAATTCAAATCAAAAGTTTTCCATTTAAACTGCTTTTAAAAATTTAACTCCTGTCAAATTCAAGGACATAGGCATAAAAACACTGTATAAATTAACCTTAACAGAAATCTTGTATTGTCTCCATTATCCAGTCTATTTATTCAGTTTCCAAAAGGTTGTTTTCCTTTCATTATTACTCAGACAGCTTGAAAGGTGTATCTTCAGTTGCCCCTTGTCACAGTACATGTAGAGAAGACCTACACTACCTTGAGACAAGCTGACAGCTCATGCAGGAAGAGCTCTCTGCTGACAGGTACAGGACCTCACTCAAGGCCTCCGCCCTAGTTCCCACCTCCATTTTGCAATATTTGAGGGTACTTCTGCTTAGAAACACTAAAAAAGTCTTTCTTAGTTAGGATTACTATAATAATGATGTTTATTTTTGTAAAAGCATAACGAGAGGTGCAGCTTGGATTGGTGAGGTCTGGGAGCTCTGGATACAGGCAGTGATGAAGGTTTGGTTTTGGTTTATTATATTTTATTATATGTATTATAATAGTTATTATATTTTGGTTTATTATATTTATTTTATGATATGTATGTAAAATATGTTTTATTATATTTATTATATGTGAAAAATGTTTTGGTTAGTAAGTTCCTATAAGGCTCTGAAGTATTTTATGCAAAATCTGATTACAGTGGTATCTCTATTTTAAGTGTACATAGAGAAAGATTATTTAGGAAACAAACCATTATATATTTAATAGCTACAGATATATAGATTTCCATATATGCTTTTTATTTATGCAATGTTTTATTATATGCATTGCATTTATAAAATATTTTAGATTTTAATTTTGCATTGAAAATGTGGTTGATCAGACTAAGCTTTACATATTTTTATCTAATTAATATATTTGTTTTCATAAGAATTTTTTAACTGCATTAGTTAATTGGCGAGGGCATACTTGTCCCTGACTGCACAAAGCATTTAGTCAATTTGACCTCACTACTTTAGAATCATACTATTATTGCTATATATTATTACATTTTAAATTTTTATTTTTCTGTTGAGCTAAAATAATTCCATAAAATAGCATAGACATTCTTAATTCAGAAAAATCACATATTTAGTTTTTCCTTTTGGATAAAAAAGGAGTTTGGGGGCAATCATTTTAGGTATTGGGGTCTGTTACATATTTTAGTCTCTATCAGCATTTCCAAAATTTACTTGCTTATGTCAAAATTACATACACAAATTTCCCTGCTTCTTTTTATGAATAGATCAAAATGTCTGAATGATGTCAACAGTGGCTTTCTAAAATGTAGGAAAACTGGCAGCAGAGCTGAAGAAAATCAGTAAGAGTAGAAGCCCAGTTAAGCCTGAAAACCTTCCTTAGAGACAGCTGCACGGACAGTCTGTCTCAACACTGAAAGTGCCCAGTAGCTGCTGAATGAAACTGACATCTTTTTATTGCTGAAAGCGGTGATCCTACACCAGTGCTTCCAAACAGTGTAAGACTTTGGGTTTATTAAAAAAATATTGGTTATAGTTACTTGTTTGCTTTGAAGCAATATGCTACTTCAAACTCACATACAGAGTTTACCAATGTAGCAAAATGAGAAGTAGTTTTATAGTCATATGTTATTGTTGTTTAACATTCTGTTACAATCACGGAAAGGAAAATCAGTTTCCAGATGACTCTGTAACCCAAACACTTTGGAACCAGAAAACAACAACTTGAGATCCAATGTTCTTTAGCCATGACAACAATTTTCCTCTCAAGAATAATTTCCAGTTAAGTATAACTCTTACCCATTTTTCTGGCTTGAGTAAATGTTTATGTTCCCATTTTTGTCCTGAAATGGGAATTTCCACAAATGAATGATGAATCAAAGATTCCTCATGGTGTCTTTGACCTTTACTAGTCATCATATCCTTAAACTGTGTTAAGCAAATGTAGCTAGGAAATAAGTGTAATTAATTTTTTTTCAATACATTCTCCAGATTCTGTATTTAATGTGTCTTACTCATATGTGGTCTCTCTTATTGTTAATTAGTATTTAAACAAAACTACTGTGAAAAATTCACTATTGTTATTTTTAATTTTCAATGTCTGCATTGTGGACATTACAGTACACAGGCAACCACTGCCTATGATGCTTGAGGTGTATTTCTTCCTTTCTTCTCATAACAAAAAAGGAACATTTAGCATTTTTCTTATTAGCCTTGAACTGGATACTATTAATTTAAAAAAAAAAAATTAAAAAGCCCATTCTAAGCAGAATTAATTCACTTAAAAACGTATCATGGCACAGAAACAGATGTCTATTAAATTGTGACTATAATGATCATTAGTTGAAGGAGAATATTTCTAAATAACTTTATGATTAAAACGGGTATAAATATATGGGAATGAGGAGAGATATGAAACAATAGGAAAGAGAGCATTTTTTTTAAATTTATTTAATTAAAGTGACAAAGTAATGACAAGGCATGTCCAGAGTTCAGAATTCTCATGGTAATCTAAATATTTTACAGAAAAAGGGTTGTGGTCTCAGGCTAAATGAATGGCATAACTATCAACAAGACAATGTACTATGAGATGTCACTGCAGAAAAACAATTTTTTCAAGACTGAGGATGAAACATTTTTGAAACGGTATATGAGTATTTATTTATTTTCCTCAATTCTTCTTTCATTGATGTTGTTGTTTTGTTGTTTGCTGTTTTAAAAATGTGGATTT
Source organism: Scytalopus superciliaris (assembly GCA_013400415.1). NCBI lineage: Eukaryota > Metazoa > Chordata > Aves > Passeriformes > Rhinocryptidae > Scytalopus > Scytalopus superciliaris. The sequence continues at coordinate 59,639 of VXBX01005329.1, forward strand.
AACACAGGTGCCTTTTGTATTACTAGCACTGATCTTCTGCTAGGACTTAATTGAACCTAAGTGGTTACTCCTCTATGTAGTTTTGTACAGTACTTTCAGAGAGGGGGATGGTCACCTCCATAAAAAAGTGTACAAGATAATATCACGTCTTTACATTAGGGAACAAAACACTTCTTCTTAAGTTTATACTTGCAGAATCAAGACAATACCAACTGCAATAAGTATTTTTTTACTAAAAATGTTAAGTGAGAGTTTCTGACTCACTTGGAAGGAAACACTGACCTTTCCACCACTGGGCACATTTCATACAAGAGTTTTCTGCTTCTTCAAGCTTTGCTCTGAGTATGAGAAAAATACAGCATATGTTTTTTCCAGATCTGCTAGAGTACCTTTTTATGTTGTCTGGGTTAATTTTCCAGTTGCATTTCTTCTCAAATTTCCACACAAAATATTTTGGTTTAATTTTACTCTGAGTTAATACAAGGCAGTGTAAAGGCAAACTATTCCCACTTTGAGAATAACTTGTGGGAGAGTAATACCTAGGGAATGTTGAGAAAAACTAACTTTTCATTCTTTCTCTAACTTTACATTATCAAAGGATATATCATTACCTCATTGCCAAATAATTCCTTTTGAGAGGAAAAGCAAATTATATATATGATGAGATTTTTTAACACAAATTACTGTCCTTTACAAAGCAATTTGAGACTTTTCCTATGCAGAATAAGAAGGTTTTAGGGGTCTATTTTCTGGAACAGAAATTTTAATCCTGTAGGCTGTTTGAAAACTACCTCCTAGTCAACTGGAATGTGGGAACAGAAAAAGGAAGAAAAGGACTCAGAAATTTTGCTAACTAATTTTTTGACTTATAATCAGGTATGAGTCATGAGTGGTATATATCACCACATGTATATTGCTAGGCTGAAATTCAGATTGTTTAACAGCAGAAAAGGACATCCTTAATCCTGATGTGTTTTTCCTGATAGCTAATTTTTTATTAAAATTCTCTTTTCAGTATGTTCTGCCAAAATATTCTCTAGGTTCTTTTACAGATTGATTTTTCCAGCCCTTAAAAATAATTCCATTCTCATCTGCTGGAGTCTAATAAGCAAGGAGAAATACTTGGTTTTAAAGTCTACTGCAAAAGTACTGCAACTATGAAACAGTAATTGAGCACCTTTACTCCTTTGTTCAATGGCTGACATATTCATTGTCAAGTTGAGCTTGAATGAAAATGCTAACATTTTGTCTTTCCTTTAAAAACACAAAGAAAAAAATTAAGATTTGGGAAAAATAATTTCCAGTAGGAAAAGTACATTCTGTAAGAAATACCACAAATTTTCTTGAATCTTTATCTTAGGTTGTGATATTAATATGGAATCTTCCTTTCTTGTCTGTTGCTTTTGTGCTTTTTAAGGATCTTTAATCATTCAACCTTCAGTATAACTTGTGTTACGAGATTTTTCTACATATACATTCATGACATATACTACAGATTACAAAAATTAACTTATATTGGGTTGGACTATTTCTTGCATAAAATGTGCTAGCCCTATACCTGCAGATATTTGGGCCTATTTAAGTCTTTAGAACTGTCCACTGAATTTTCTCATTCCACTCCCCAAAACACACCTTGCTTCCTCACCGTAAGGCTACAATTTAAGGGAATTTATGCAAACTCAATTTATGCAGCTTCCAAAGTTCTATCCTGGAATTCTAAGTAGAACAGATTTTCTTTTCTATTCTCATTTCTCTATACTCTGCTCCAAAGAACTCTGGCCAGCACACCATGTTGAAGCTGGCTCTGATTTTCAGTACTTCTGTTTCTTTCTAATCATACTTACATGCTATAAGAAGAAAAAGATCCAAAGGATGAAAAGCCTATGAATATTCTCCAGTTATAAGGTTCCCAAGAAATAGTACATTAATACTGACATACGGCGATTTTCCATTATACTGATCTATTGTAACTTCCTAAAATATGCTTAACACTTTGTGAATCTTAACCAATTATTCTTTTTACTTCATCTGGATTTCATTTTCACTTTCTTGTAATAACTGGGGCTTTCTGGCAGGCACAAATAATTGAATAAACTTTAATTAGAATGTTCCAGGTAGGAATGGTTCTTTAATGATGACTTACAAACAGTGCCTTTAATCCTACAAAGCACCACTAACGGTCTGATGAAGCTTTTGTGAATTTGAGGGGAAAGAGGAGGGAAAGACCAGAGAATATCATATATATTGTATGTATTTTTTTAAAATGTATAAATGTGAATAAATCTTAAAAGACTGAAAATATTTTATTGTTTAAACTTACAATTCTGTCCAATGAAGCAGCTTTCAAACTTATTGTGGGTGTAGCTTATGTTCAGAGAAAATCAGGAAGGGGAAACAAGCAAAGATTTCTATCGTACTTACTAGGTTCCATAGAAAACCTTCATCTGCTAATTGAAATGTAGCTGTTTGGACCCTTCTGGCAGATGGAAGGATCAGCTGGTTATTTTGAATGGTGCTCAGTAGGAGTACTGTTTCTCAAGTTTTCTGTTTTCTATTTCTTCCCCCCTCCACTCCCCCCCCACTCCCCCTTTCTATCCTGTGTATTATCTCTTTTTTATTTTAATCTTACTAACACAGGCAAGTGAAATGTTCTTCAGTATTAGTCTTTGACTAGGAAGGATCAAAAGCCTAGATAGTGACAACCCCCCCCACCTTTTATGTATTATTTATATTTCAGCAAAGAATGTGAAGCTGCAATACATTACTTACTGAACAGTACCAATCTGTGACAGAGCGTCCTCTTCAATAATACTCAAGCAACCAGTTACAAATAAAAGGTGGTGTACAAAGAGCAGTGCAGAATTTTACTCTTCTAATCCCCCATCTAAATGTCAATAGACATAATTAACATGGTCTGAACAAATGCCAGAAGACTGGATTTTGAAAACAGGTTTTAAAACACTGAACATATAAGGCCTAAGGCATCAGCAGCATATTTCTGAAGAATCACATAGAGTCAGAATAAATTCTCTTTTTTTTTTTTTTCCTTTTTTTAGTTGTGCATTTTGAACATATATTTAGTACTTTAAGAATAGAAACACATTTCTGTAATGAATAGATTGACCTAGGGGTTCTTTCGCCTTTAAATTATAAACCCTCCCTTCAAGAGTAAATGTCAATGAAACATCTCTTGAGAATGATTGTTCTTCCATTTGACTTAATGTATTTCTGCCTGGGTTTGTTTTGCTTTTTGTTTTGTTTGGTTTCTGCTTTTTTGGTTGTTCACCTCAATTTGGGTGAGTGGAAAAAGTAAATACTTTAATGCCCAGAAGAAAATTACCCATTAAATAAGAAAGGCATGCATGTGACTTTCTTGAAAGTAATTAAATATACTTGAAAAGAATTTTCAGAACTTTCTATGAAAGAGGCTGCTCAGGCTGGAGGGAGCGAAGAAAAAAGCTACTGTATTGTTTGAATATATGAGCATTCCCATATCATATTGAGATTTTTTGACCTAAACCCATTAATAGAATGGAGAGAATAAAAAAGAACAGAGAGAAGAAAAGTGTATACTTGCCTTATTTTCAGGGAAGAAATGGTTAGGCATTAGATGTGAACATTTTTGACATCCATTTTTTCTCCTTTAGATTTTAATCCACAATTCAAGTTTAGGCAGATGCAATAACGAAGGAGACTGAAACTACCAAATGGGATCAAATGGGATATTACAGCTGATTTCTTAGAGAAACATTGTTAATACAGCAAACACACCACAACAATATGTATATATCTGCTGATGGATGAAACTCTTGGCAGCCCCAGTAAGGAAGCTAAGGTCTTAACAAACCACAGCAAGAGATCCATACACTGAATGGATATTCTGCTTTTCCTAATAAACATGAAAAACTGAAAGATCAGGCTCATCTACTAAGCATAACTGACCAAAATTTCTGAAGTGAACTTCTCTATAGAGACTGAAGAAAAAAAAATTGTAAGAGCATTTAGAGAATAAATTTGGATAAAAATTTCAATTTCATCATGTAAGCCTGGAGAGGGTCTCAAGTGAATCAATTGCTGAAATGTAATCACAGGAAAAGTAATTTGCAGGAACATGAGCTACATTTCAGTGTATTAGTTAGAAGACTTGTTGTTGGTTTTGTTGTTTCTGCAGCTTCTGTATGGATAAATAATTGCATGTTTGTCAGCACATAGTCTTTTAGAAAGTTTTAAGCAAAGAAACATAAGGTGACTTTAAACACAAATATCTCCTGTTTTTCTCCTGTCCATATGGAATCAAGCATCATTATAATATATTTTTCTTTATTTCTAATATGCCATTTTAATTGGCCTTCAAGTCTGGCCAAAAAAAAAAAAAAAA
>VXBX01005329.1:64063-89201 GCA_013400415.1 Scytalopus superciliaris
AAAAAAAGGGGCAAAAATGCTCATAATTAAATGAAAATATAATGTTATCATGGGATTGTACTTTCCTTGACAGAAGGAAAGAAATAGAATGAAGTCTGATTGAAATACTAATTAATTATCTCATGATTCATTTTCATCTGAATCCTAAAAAAAGCCAAAACAAACAACAAATGGCCAATGTAACTTTATTGATGACATTTAATTTAATGAAGTTACAATAATTGAAGAAAATAATTTTATAGAATATAATCCTGTTTATAATAAACAGTCATTCCAATTCTGCTAGGTCTAGGAATAGAAAGCTACATTAGTAGATGCTAAAATATCACCGCAGAGAGAGATTCCTGGTCTTCAAGATTTGGTGGCAGAAAGTAACTCGTTCTCATTCTTCAGCTGACAGATGTATCTGCCTGGGGGAGGCAGCTATGGTTTCATTGAGTGGCTTGTGGTCTGGACTTATAAGTAGTGCTTTTGCTTCTGTAAAACCTGTTTTAGTTTGGTTTTGCTTTTTTTGATGTTTTTTGTGTGGTTGGTTGGTTGGTTTGGTTTGGTTTTGGTTTTACTTCATCTTTTTGTCCAGCTGCTACATCTGAAATAATGTCTGGCCCTACCAATGGTAACATTTTAAACCCTTGAAGCTTATGAGCTTGCATATCTCTCCTGACCTAAGGCATGAAGGTGCATGGCATGAAAGGCACCACTTATGCTAAGATTCTGAAATATGACTTGTTATGTAGGCTGCCATACATTGTGGGATCATGTTTAAAATACCTGTCAGCATTTCTCCATAAACAAAACTCTTCCCAGAACTTCTTCTACATCAAGTGGAACTCCAAAAAAAAAAGTCTACACACAGCCTCAGCCACCCGAGGTGTAAGTGGCTGGGGGACCAGGATCTGGAAATGAAACGGAAAGCTAATTTATTTTTTAATTTTAGAAGTACACATAGACAAGTAGCTGGGTCCACTGTAGTTTTGTAAGAGTTAATATGATTCTAGTAATCAGCAGTTCTCCAAGGTCTAGAGCCTGATGAAACTATTCTGAAACTGATAAAGATGGAAGGTTCTCTAGAGTTTCACAACTGCAAATTTAATGATATCTTGCTAAAAGCAGAGATTACTAAAATAAAGCATATTAAATCAATGTGTACTTCATACACAGATACTATGGAGAAAGGTTTAAATGGAAAGATAAGGAAAAAACTTGGAACTAGTCAATTACTTTTTAACTTCTAATTGGTGTGATAATTATTCTATACTTGGTAGGAGAAGAAAAGCTGTAAATGAAATTTCTACAGATAGATAAGGAAATGTAATGGAAATTAGATTAAAATATTAACACCTTCTAAAGTTGAAAATAAATTTAGGCACTGCCTCATCTCAAGATAAAAGAACTCAGACACCAAAGAACATAATCTAGACTGAAGGTCTCATTTCTCTTGACTCCAGATTGTCTAAGGCATTTGATGTTTTGATGGACTTCAAGAAATTTGCAAATGTCTGGAAAATTTCAAGCATTTGGACTTCTGAAACATGAAATCAGCATTGTCCCAGTAACAGTCACTGTATTCAGGCATGCAGAAATGAATGCACATGAGTACTGGAGAACCAGTGGACTTTTAATTCAAAATTACAGTAATAATAAGAAAACTCCTCCCCCCAGGGGAGGTACAAGATGTTCCCACCTGAGCTTGAAGTGCATAATAACTCATAAGACCTCAGCAGTTTTGGGAGTGGGCTTCCCCCAGCCACAACGGATCAAGACCATCACTTTGACAAGACAGACCATCACTTCAACCAAGAGACATGGAAGCTGCAACTACCAAGTTTCATGGCTGGATCCAGTGGGTGGTGACTATATACATCTTAGGACCCTTATCCTTTCTTTTTTCTCCCTTATATTTATTTCCTTAAGCAGTATGTCTTTATATTGCTGTATTCCGTATATATCCCTAGGTGATATTTTTATGCTTTAATATTGCTGTGTTACTACAGATAACACCGAAAATGGCAACATACCTGTTTACCTTTGTAACAAAATTGTTCTAAAATAAACCCTACCTACATATGTTTACAAACACTGACTATTCAGTGTCATATTACTCTAATCCACCCCAAGGGATCTATTAAAAGAAGCTGGGTTATCCTCCCCTCTTTTGGCAGATCATAACACTGTTGAGCCATTTTCGTGAGTACATATCAACTTTCAGTCCAGTTGATTGTTTGAAATCACTTTCTGTAACCCCCCAGCAGGGATTTGGGCAGAGTATCCTCACTCAAATGAGGATAGCCACCCTCTCAGCCTTGATTTAAAGTAAGTATTTTTCTGATGTACTGTTCTCATGTGTCAGGATAAGAAAGTGTTTCCTTGGCCAGATACCAAATTAGACTCTCAGCAATTTAAAGCTTTTGCTCTAGATGTAGATATGATCTTACTGATACCTTTCAATAACCAGAATAGTGTGAGAGATAGGTTCAGCTATGAGAAATAGAAAGAACATCTTTAGAATCAAGATCACCACTACAGAAACCCGTCCCAGACCAGCGAAGCAGAGAAACTGTTTATAACTTGTGTTTTTATTGTAACAGATTTCTCCCCAGAGCTCTGTTATCCCTTGCCATGCGGTGGCCATATGGTCTGCATGGGCACAGCCATGTTGTCCCGCCCCCATAACCAGCCTCGCCTTTGTCCTAACCCCATTGGTTGCCTTATCCATCCCTTCCCCCCTGTCTCTGGGTTCCTATCAGGTATCAATCCTTCCCCTCTCCCATTGGCTAGCCAGGTCCCCTAACCACTCCCTTCTATCTGAGCCCTTACCCAATCACAGCCCTGCTCCCTGGGCCCTCCCCAGGGGTATATAAGATGGCAGGCAGCTTGAATAAAGTGCTTTTGCTCCAGCACACCTTCACGTCTCTGGTGTGTGGTTCCTTGCCACAGCAAGGGGCTTAATGCCTGCCCAAGGGGCTGCAGAGTGAGGAGCCATTCTCCCCAAGTCTGTTAGAACAGGATGAAGCCGTGGCCTAGTTTGCTGTTAGGGAAGAAACCATGTTGTAATGTGCACTTCTCTTCAATATACACATTTATGTATTCAGTATGTGTATTCATGTAAAAGGTCTTGAAACTCTCAGACAGTCATTTTCTGCTTTTCCATTGTCTATCATGAAAAGTCCAGAAGCTTTCACTCATTTTGTGGACAGGAGCGTAGCTATGTGGTGAGTTGAAACTGAAAGATAAAAAAGGGATCTTTGTTAATTGCACTAGTACTGACCATTGGAAGGAGACAGAAAATCAAGAGCAGATGCTGCAAGACTGGTCACTATCTCTAAGAAAAGGTAAAATACTTGTACCTGAGAATCCTCTCTATTAATAGTCATTGCAGTAGGAAGCAAAACTGAGGTTTCTTTATTCAAGTGTAAATTTCTCAACTACTAAATTAGGTATTCTTTTGCCTCTTCTTTCTTAAAGAAAGTCAAACTTGAATAGAAAGGCTTGAAAGCCTGTAACACACAGATAATATAGAAATGCCACAAATAATATTGCGCCATTTTTTCTGCCCGTCAAACTTCCTACCAAAAATTCTGTCAGCTTTCTGCCAGAAATTCTCACCAGAGCTTCCTGATAGAGTTTTCCTGGCAGAAGATCCTACTATTGTTTCATCTGAATGAAACGTACCAAGAAACCATGTAAAACCTCCTTGGAACACTATAAAAGTTGAAACATTTTGGAAAATCGGGGAAGAAGAAAGAGAGAAAGAACTGATTACTGTAACTAAGAACCTCTTCCTACCTCCCCCTTACCTCCTCACCTTTTCTTCACCACTGCCTGCTGCCTACCTGCCACTGGAGACTGAAACTCTGCTGGCCTGGAGAGAAATGAGACCCACCACTCCACATGTGTGAGTTATATCTTATCCTTCTACTCTTACCATATTTTTGAAGGCCAAAAGGTGCTGCTGAATTGGGACCCTGCAGGTCTGTGGCATGCCTTCATGTGAGCAACAAAACCACACATCCTGACTGCGTTCCAGAGAACTAAAGCTGCTAAGCACCACCCCCAACCTGCCCCTGCCACAGCCAAAGAGGTCACGTCAAAAAGCAGCAGAGACAGAAAAAAAAAAAAAAAAAGGCAGAAATTGTTTATCTCCTCTCTCCCCACACAAACTCAGCAAAAAGGTAGTTTCTGGTGATACCTTTTCTCTGCTTCTAGAAGTAATCTTAGTCTTTTCCAACCTTTTATTTCTTCTCTTTGCAACTCTCAGCAACTAATAAAATCAGTTTTTGGTATCAAAAGATAAGTTGTGAGTTTTAATTTTGCCCAGAGCAATATTCAAATCTGAAGTTCTTTCCGGAACATTTAAGCAGATTGTAACAGAGACCCATTATTTAATGATTAGCATACTCTCACAAGAGGGTACAACTACAGATCTGTATCTGTTTAGATAAAGGAAAGGAGTACAGTCACTGTTTACAACATTCTGAATGAGTGCTTTTATGCTCTAAAAAGAGACATCTCATCATGATATTTTGAAAGAAAGCAAGACTCTCTACCTCTTGCCAAAGAAAGTCAGGATTCCAGAATCCAAATGAGGTCTCTAAATCCTTACTGATGCATCACATCCTCAGACACATCACAAAGTGAGGCACTTCTGTCATCAAGAAAAGAAAGAATTCATTTAAGCCAAATCCTTCTCCACAGAGATTGTGCACAGCAGGCTAGGTTTTGTGATGTGTTTTAATATCTGCCATTGTTTATAAGGCAGGTACAGCTATCACAAGTTGTAATGGGAATATTAATTTAAAAATAATTACAAACAAGCAAACAAAAACAAACCTGCAACAACAACAACAACAAAAGTCTTTGGATGAGAACGTAGAGGGGAAAAGTCATACTAATATCGTTATATAATATCTAGGGAGTCAGGGTATATGGATTTCATAGCTGCAGCCAGTTAGAGTTGTCATTATTTTGCTTGTTAAGATGAATTAAACTTACTTTATAGATTAAACTGTAAATTTCACTTATATTTTTGCCTCTGTGTACTTAATATAATTTAAAAGGCTTAATGGGTTTTGAGTTACTTAGACCTTAAAACATGTTAGTAAGGTCTTTTGAGGAACTTTGTATTCCAGTTACTAGAAAGCATTTTAAAACATTCAGTAAATGGGACAAATAAAGGAAGTCAGGATGCTTTAAGGAGTTCCTAAAATTAAGATTCTAAATCTGTACTATGCTGCCCTTTACTAGGGCAGTTAAACAGCTTGATTTTCAAAGTTCTGGAACCTCAAAATTTTTTTGGCTATCAGCAGAACAATGATATATTTTCTTCTGGGCAAAAGTAAAGTTATGCAAAGAATTGCACCATATCTTTGCTGTAAACAGTACTATACTGCCTGCTGAGAAGCATATGTTCAACACAGCACAGAGTTCTACTAATGCAGAACCAATGCGAAATATTTGGCTGCTTCCCAGAATTAACTGACAACATTGTCTGGGCTCTATGTATTTCACACTCTAAGGAATTTGTGATTTGAAGTGCTTTGAGAGAAGGAGCTACGACAAATTTCAATATCCGTCTTCCCTACAATAAGGGGAAAACAAGTGATTGCGCACATTTGGTAAATCAGAATACTTTTTTTTTTTTTTCAATGAGCTGCCACAGAAATACATGAAACATTAAAATTGTAGTTAACTTGCAAGTTCAGATTTTTTGGCACCAGCCACTGTCAGCTGAAATGTTCTCTACCACTGTAGCCTGTAGCTGTCTGCAGCTAGGTGTATTTTTCCATTTTGCAAGTATCATCTTTCTGTTTATTTTGTTTAATTGTATCTTGTAGGGCTTTGCATTCACAGTACTTTCTACTGTAAATATTTTTTGGAAAATGCAAAAACATTAGATAAACATATAGAAGGCAGATTTTCTTCATGTGAATGTTTTTCATATTTTTTTTTTTTCAGAGTCAGAGCTCTTCTTTTTCAGACAAACAGCTGATGTCTTCCACAAAGTAGATGTCTTCAGCTTCCTAATGAGGAAGTTTGACTTGTACCACAGTTTAGATATTTACTGATAGCAAACTGTAGGTTAAAGGATAGTATAAACCTTTTGCATTCCTTTGTTGTTGATTATATATTGTTAGCCATTTAATCTTATTGCTTTATTTACCCTGATGTATTAAAAAAACTAGCTCAAATAGATCCTGGAGACGATTTTTATGCCAGTTTTTTGACCAGGAAACACATAACTCTTCATTGTTATCTCTAAAATAATGACCTAATGAAAATTTTTGACAAGACAGTTCTTCAAGGGCAAACAAGAATATATTTTGTTCCAATAGTGCTTACATCATAATTGATAAAGGAAGCTAGAGGGAGCTCCCTTGGTTAGGAAAAAACCCTTTTCACTATAAAAATATTATCTAAAGACCTCTTATGAGAAATTTAGTATATTTATATACAATAAGAAGTTTCCCCATGTCATGGTTTAACCCCAGTGAATAACTAAGTGCCATATAGACATCCCCTTGCTGGTGGGAGCAGAATCGGAAAAAGGCAAAAGCCGTGGCTTGAGATAAGAACATTTTAATAATTTAAATATATTAAAACATAATATTAATACTCCAACTACTATTACTAGAAATAGTTGTAATAACAACATGAAAGAAATAAAACTAAAAAAAAAAAAAGCCAAAAAAACCAAAACAAAACTAAGTGATGAACAATATAGTTGCTAACCACCCACCGACCAAAGCCCAGACTGTCCCTGAGCAGCAATCAATGGCTGTTGGCCACCTCTTCACCTTTTATACACTGAGCATGACATTCTGTGGTGTTGGGTATCCCTTTGACCAGTTTGGGTCAGCTGCGCTGGCCATGCTTCCTCCCGGCTTCTTGTGCACTTCTTCACTGACAGAGCACGAGACCGAAAAGTCCTTAATTTAATGTGAATGCTACTTAGTAACAACAAGAACATCGGTGTGTTATCAAAGTTATTCTCATTCTGAATCCAAAACACAGCACTGTACCAGTTACTAATAAGAAAATTGACTCTATCCCATTTCAGTGGGATTTTTTTTCACCTAAAGATGTTCTGCTTGTTTTTTGGTTGGGATGTGAATGGTTGAAATGTGTTATGTCCTTTCTCTAAACTGCATTCATCCAAAACATTCTGGCAGATATGAAAATAATAAAGAAGCATACCCACTTTTGACAGGACTATCTTGCCAACCAATATAGCTGCCGCAGTACATGTCATCCTAGGAAGAGCCAGGAGCTATGGAACAGTGATGTGTAAAAAGCAGCTCAATATCTGTGGCTTAAGCAGAATCCTTTCCTCCTGTGACAGTATCTGGATGTCAACTAATGGAGTTAGTCATACATCTTATATGATAAAAACCTATGCTATACATTGAAGATTTTATCCTTATAGTATATGATAGAGAATTTTCTGCTCATATTTTTCTTTTCTTAGAAACTAATAAATGGAACAGTATTTATACCAGAGGATATTATTTACATCAGAACTGGCTCCCAGCTTCAGGAACAGCCAAGTGTTTTGAAAAATGTCACAACTCCCTTAGGTTCTGCCCTCCAGGAGGCAGAAGCAGCATTGAGCTACTCTGAGTGACTCAGAGGGATTTTGTTAAGGCAGAGATTCCTTCACCACTCCTTCCAGTGTGATGAAAGCAGTAGTAACCTCTGTCTCTGGGGAGGGTTATTAGCAGATGTACAACAGGCCATTTCACCCTTTGCACAGTACTTCTTCCTTAACAGGCATTTTCCCTTCTGTGGGGAAAAGACAGATGGAGAAGATTCCTATGGGTTTATGTCAGCTCATGATGCAACACTTGGATTGCTGTAACTCAGGCTGCAAGGGAAGCACTCAAAATTCAGAAATACTGGATTTCATATTCTTTACAGTGACTGAATACACCTCTCTGGGTGCAAGTACAGTATGCATTTTCTATTGACATCATTCCATAGGATATTTTTTTATTGGGACCCATGAATCAGTTGAGTACCTAAGATGGGAATGGTGACTGCAGAAGCAAACCTCAAACTGCGTTTCCTGAGTCTGTGTTCAACTATGTATCTAAAGTAACATTCTATCAACATGCTTTTTGTGGGTTTTTATTTGGTTGGTTGGTTGCTGTTGGATTTTTTTTAATCCAGTGCAGCTATACATTTCAGAAAAACATGACATAACACTTAAGAGACAAAGCAGTGGTCTGAAAAATGCCAAATTCCATTGTTTTGATTTCACACTTTTATTTGAAAATAATTTGAAAAGTTATCCGTGCTGATTGTTTTTTCTGTTAATTTTATTTTTAAGAAGAGTTTCATGGAAAGAATAAAAATTTAATGGGAACAGTTAAATAAGAAAGATATATTGAAACATAAATGTACATTAAAATATCACAAGACACTACATACAATTCCTTGCCAAATATGGATTCAGTATACAACTGGAAATCATAAATATATAGACACAAGGCAAAAACTAAACAGAAAGCACAGAGCAATTAGAAGGAAACATGTCTGGTTTTCAGCCCAGAAACCAAACATGGTTGAATACACAATTTCTGCAAACATATTCTAAAAAATTAGGCAAGTCTGAGAAAATTATTAACACAGTAATGTCTGACTTTTCGAAGACTCATCATTAGGCCCAATATATAAAATAATGTAACAATTTTATGACCGAAACAGTAAATACATACTTCATTCTCATCTATTATGGAATAAAGGAAATTAAAAACCCCCAAAACAGAGAAAACTAGATGAGATTCTGTTTGCGTAGTTCCACTAGTACATGTACTGATCACTGGCAAAGGGCAGCAAGGAAATGATAATATGTTTGTACCAAAGGCTTCTGTTTGGATCTGAATGACATCAAAGTAAAATATCTGACAGCTTCCCTTAGCTTGTCAGACTATAATAGAAGCTTACGAAAACAAAGCCTTGCTGGCAAACAGACTTGGAATCACCACAAAGAAAGCTCCTATGTAAAACAGAGATGAAGAAAACCTAGCAAAGGTGGGAGCCTTTCCACAATATTTTAATGCAGTGTTTGAATTTCAAGCTCCATTACTAGCATCTCTCTGAAGTCAAAATAGATCAGTCTCAGGAGATCTGGGCTCTGTCAACTCATTTTTAAAAAAATTTTCAGATGGAAAATGTTTCCGTTTCAGAGGGAAGCTGATTTTTATCCTTGGAAAGCCTTTTAAGAAACACAAAAGAAAACAAATAGAGAGAATAAGCACACATGCAAGCTGTCATAGGCTGTAACACTGACTACGGTCTAGAGACTGTCCACTTTCTACTGTTGTTCACATAGTATTCTTTTTGCTGGAATCATTTGCTCTTATCAATTATAACATTAGTTAATTATTAAACAATAGTTAATCAAATGTTAAGTATCTGGACATTTTTGAGTCCATTGTTCTCAGTGGAATCTACACATAAATCTAAATATCATTGAATCTTCTTCCCTCACAGGAATGGCCATTGCCAAGTCTGCAATAGGGAACAGTGCCCAGCGCAGAGGTTCCCAAATCATGACCACCACAGGGTCAGTGAGGACAGCTTAGTTGTGAAAGTTGAGATAGCTTTGTTTGTATGGCCCTATGCCTAATCAAATAAATGCTGCCTTACAAATCCCAACATCTTCCTATTCCAAGCTTCCACTTTTGCCGCTATCATAGGAAGGCTCAGAAATCCCTGGTGTATGATGCAGACAAAGCCTCAAAAACACGACAGAAGAAGGAAACACAGGTCCTGAGTCACATATAACTACAGAGGAAAACAACTGCATAGATTTACCTCCAGAAATGAATGGGTAGTTACTACAGTCTCTGGAAAGTGAGAATATAAAGCTCCATGTAATAATTAGGAACTATGTAAGGTTAAAATTAAATTAAAAAAAAAAGCCACCAAAAACCATCAAAACATTATGAAAGGCTGTTTCTAAGATGCAATGTAATATTGAGATTTATATCTACAAATAAATTTAGTCTCTCTACTGTTAGCATGATAAAAAAACTCCAAAGTATACAGTTCTTTCCATTTATCATGGAAACAGCAAGTCTCTTGATCCCACTCACCATCAAGCAGGATGCAAAACCTAAATAATTTCAGCAAAAGTTAATAGGAACTGAAGTTTTTGAAAAATAATCATATTAGGTTTTTACCTAAGAAAGGAGCTGAAATTGCAAATTGACAAGATCACTAGGTGTGAGGAGTAGTCTCTCTGACAGATTGGTAATATTTAGATGGTGTATGCTGCTTTGCTTCCTCTCCACTCAAAACAGCTTTTGGATTTTTGCTTGTTTGTTTTCACATGTGACTTGATTTTGTTAATCAGTTTATGAATTTTAGCTTTTTGAATCATTTTTACATATAAAAAAGACAAGGTAGTTTATTGAAAAAAAATGCAACACTAGATTTTGACTTTTTTTCCCACTCTCAGAATGAGCAGAATGAAAAAAGTTGTGTAGCCTTCTTTATGTGACAATAAAAACGAGTTAAAAAAGTATATCTATGTAATTACTTTCCTACCATTTTAAATGTTGGCAGAAGAAGTAGCATGGATAAAGAGAGAGCATATATTTTACTTTGGGAAAATATTCCATAATAATAAAAGCAAAACAAGATGGGGGTTGTTGTTATTACAATTCATTTTTATACAAGTGAATTATCAGTAATGACCTTGACTCGGGATCATTTATTAGAAAATAAAAAAGAGTTGGAACAAATTACTTGTGGAAAAGACTTGGGCCACAAACTCTCCCAGATGGTCATTAATCCCCCGGAAGTGCTCCAGACCCCAATCATTAAGACTTAATTAATGTATGAATACAGTGTCTAAATGCTGAACTGCTTTTTATTTTTGTGTAATTAACCTTTTGGAAATATTTTATTAATGAAGAAGGGCAATATAAGTTTGCCAGGGAGATGCCACATTATTTTTTTTTATTCACAGTAAACAAAAATAAATTATGGAAAGCTCTTCATTGTGTTTGTACACGTCACACTTCTGAGAGCTGTTGACTATTGGAAATGAAGGGCAAGGGCATGATTAGAAAGACTCATTATGCACTGGTTCAATACTTTGGTGCTATTCTTCATGAATGTGTTTAGCACTCAGACAGAGCAGACTATGAATTACCAGCAGGGCAGACAAAATTGAATTTTACTGCTTCTGCCACAGGAAAGCTAAAGGGCAGAGGAAAAGGGCAAACCTGGGATGATTGATCTGGGAAAAGATCCTTGGAGTTCCAGGCTTCCTTTTCCTGTAGCCACTTGGGAATGAATTTCTAGGGATTCTGTAATGAATATTGCCAGTGGTTGTCATACAAGTGGGGAGTGCTCCTACTGGTTTGGTTGCTTGACTACATACAGTGGGTACTCCTGACATGCTAGGACATTTGTTTCCTCGATAGCAACAGCAGGAGTAAGGCTAACTTTCCAGAGTTCTTAAGGAAACCGAGACACACAACAAGAATGGACATAAACGTTAGTTTTCTATCAGCATTGCCAACATGATATAGCATCAGTGGTCATGAGTTAAATTTGTTTGGAACATAAACATGATCTTGCAATTTCTAAAGCTGATTAAGCATTGTAGAAATTAATCTTGAATTAGAGAATTCCTGATTCCCCTATCAGCAAGATTTAGGAAAAAATATGTTTACATCTGAGTCATAACCAATTACGTTGTATTACTCAATAGATGGCCAAAGACACTTCATTTCTAAATTCATCTAAATGACTATTAAACCAGAATATATGTTTCTTAAAGAATAAGGTAAACATTTGCTAGCATTTTAAAAGTGGTGTTGGGGGGAGGTTTTTCCTATTTATGTCTAGTGTTCTCATAGTTTTCAGAAGAACAAATAGATTGCATTTTAAGCATCCATCTGCCTCTCAAAGTATAAATATGCATATTTAAATGTAACTATGATGTACTATTTTGATACATACTATTCCAGTTCTAACCAGTAAGTACAAAGGAAAAGTTTTCCCTTTCTTGTTTAAAAATAAATTGATCAATCAAGCAAGCAAGCAATCACAGATTGAGACATAAATTCTAAGCTATCAATTAGTTTCTTCATATCCAGAAAAGATCTTCCAAGCAGTTCCCAAATTATTAGAAAAAACTCTTTCATCATAAAAGCACTGATTGACAGTTTGATTTATGCTTATTACCTTCATTTAGGAATATAAATTTAAGCAAAAATTCTGAAAATGTTGCTTTTTCAGGTAAGCATTTGCCTCAGAACAAGAGAAAGGGAAGAAAGTTAATTGTTTACTTTTGCCTTTATTTGACTTATTATGCAATTTCCTGCCTTATTCTGCCTGTTTGCTAAATAATTTTAAAAACATTCCTCCACATATAGGAGCAGAAATTAGATAGGAACTTGATAATGCAAAACAAGTACAATAGAACATGTTAATGTCACTAACACATATACCCTTCAAAACAGGCTGAAATAAATTACACTTATGCTACCATTAGAAGTTATCAGGTAGAAAGTAATTACCTTAAAATGAGAAAAAAATGGTGTATAACTCGTTGGGAGAACTTTGTTTTCTTTTGGATTTTTGGGTGTTTTTTGTTTGTTTCTTCCTGTGAAAAAAAAATGAGAGTTTCTTGCTATGATTTTCCTGTAAATTTGTATTTTCTCTGTAGACAACTGTCAAGCTTTATTGTCTTGCAACCACATTTTAAAGAGCTAAAAAAGCCAAGCAAAAATCAATTAAGTCCCAGCTTTATCCCTACAGCTATTGAAGTTGGATGACCCTAAACTAATATGCAATTTAATCTGTAGAAAAAGGATAGTGGAGAAAAGTTAAAATTAATTCATTAAACTAACACAGTTACATCTCCATTGTATTTAATTGTTGTGAGGTTACAGTCTCTATAAAACTCTGTCTGCATTTTTTCATAATTGCTGAAATTAAACCACAGCACTAAAAGGAGTCTATGTGAGGTGTCTGCTTCAGGCTGAGTATTTTGGGTGAATTTTAAACTCAAATAGAATATTTTCTTTAAAAAGAAAAAATAAAAAAGAAAAAGAAAAATATGTTGATGGTTAAAAGTCCATCACAACATTCTTTTTGGGAAAAGAAAAGGAATTAATCAGGGCCAGGACATGCTCTCTGTCTAGAGAGTGTGTAATTTCACATGGGAATTGGATGAAGCCTACAGAGGTCAAGGGAAACACAAGAGCAAAAGAATGACTCTAAAAAAATGCATTTTTCACATATTAAGTCAAAACTGCATAGCATTTGCTTCTGTAATAGGAGGAGGGAAGGCAGAAGTTTGTCTGAAATGTCAAGTAAAAATCAAGAATATAAACACAGAGTTTCTGTCTTCTGCTTAACCTGCACTTCCCCCTGCTGATGCCCTGGTGAGGAGGAGGAAGTGGAATGGAAATAAGTGAATAGCCTGGAGGGAAAGAGGGAAAGTGCAAGGTCAAGAAACAAAAAGCAGATGTTATGATGTTGGAAAATAGGACTCTTGAGGAATAGAAGAAGGTTAGGTATAATATTGTCGTGGGTTCGACCTTGGCAAAATGCCAACCCCCCCCAAGACCCGCGCGGTCCTAGTGAAAGGAGGGAAGAAAAAAAACCTGAAACTGGAAAAAAAAAATGGAATTAAAACTACTTTATCTTCACACCATGCCAGTGTATTTTTTTCTCTCTAGCGTGGGGGGCAAGGGGGACAGGAAGAAGAAATAGGAAAAAACTTTCCATGCAAGAGGAAACCTTAAAATACATTCATTTTTAAATGGAACATTTTGTAAGCATCTCATGTCTTTTTCTGTATGCTTGTTAATGTCATTGTTTTGATCTTGTGCTTATTGTTTGACGGTAGATCCTAACCTTTAGACTGACAGCTCTGAGGCACCTTTGCTCTGTTACCAAATGTGTAAACTAGATTGGAAAATTTCTCAGGAAGCAATAGAGTAATGAGTCTGACAGAGAAATCACATGGCAGGAAAAAAGTGTGAAATCTGTGTGTAGGAATTTATACTTTGGTGAGGTAATTTAAATATATATATATTTATAGTGACCACTCTTTTATTGCTGATTTTGTTTTCCTGAAAGTGATTATTACAGTCTCTTCATGAAAACAGACATAAAAAATCCCAAATTTGATGTACATATTTAGACATAGCCTTCATTATTTTCATTGGAATGGTATAAAACAATTGTGTGCAAAAATAATTATAAAATTGCTGCAAATTTCTTCAATATCTGTTGGTGGATTTGCTATGAAGGCTAGAGAAAGGCTATCTCTCAACAGTATCCATCTTCAGGAAGAAAGGAACTTGGCTTTGTGCCCTTATTTTCACACAGTACAAACCTTCTGAAAATCCACTCATTTCAGTAACAGACTGAATTTGGTTAATCTCTATGTTAAATGAATAGGCTTCAAAGTCTACTATAAAACTGCAGTATATTTAGTAAGTGCTTACAAAGACAAAGTTCCTGTGATGGATAACAAGGCCTCCACACAAGTGGATATTGTAAGTGGAAAAAAGCTCCTCTTCAGAAAAGCCATTGCAATTCACCTTTAGAACATTATAGCACACAGTCTGCTTTTGCCCTTTGGTTGGAATTTCAGAATAAGAAATGTAAAAGTGCTCTTTAGAGAGCTGATTGGAAAAGACAGTGTGATTAATAACAACATTTTGTTGAGTATTTGAGGTTCAGATGCTTCCTGTTCCAGAAGAATATGCTACCTCACTTTTCTTCACTCAGTGACACTCAACTTGAAAAGCAAATCTAAGAGAAACCTGCCTATAAAGAAAGTTGGGGGTTTGGTGTTTTTTGTTTGGTTGGTTGGTTTTGTTTTTGTTTGGTTGGTTGGTTTGTTTGAGTTTTGGGGTTTTTGTGTTTGCTTTTTTTTTTTCACTTATGCTGATAAAAACTCCTAGGATTTATCCTTCCTCCTCAATTTGAGTGAAAACAAATCCACAGCTAATGCAGATTTGCCACTTACAATTTTGTGAACAAAAGCGTTCTATGTTTAAAGCATGCAGCTTTGTACATAAATTATAACGAATTTTTAAGGTTGTCCCACATATATTATTTTTTTATTTATTAATTATTAATTAAAGAATTATTTTCAACATTTTTCCCTCCTCTTTGTGCCTCTTCCTCATATGTGTTTATAGAGCTGTCACTGAAGGGTACATAGCAAATCTCACAGTCCCAAATAAAGATCTGTTTCAAAATAATACTGATGCTAATCATACATGACCTCATCACAATATTTACTCTTTTGACTGCAGTTTCGTGTTATTGTTAGGATGAAAACAAACTATTTTTATAGCGTATTTCTTATAGTAATAATTTTTTAAAATAAATTTGCTACAGCATGTCAAGAAACATTTAAAATATTGCACAGTGTATGACTGATATACTGCATTATTTCACCAAATCCCTGATGCTACATAAGCCTCACTGCTATGGACTAGCTTGTATTGCTTACATAGATTTTTTTAAAATGATATTGTATATCTCAAACTGTAATATCACATGACTGAAATAGACATTGATTTGCGTTACTATGAAAGACCAAGGATTAATTTAATGTCTGAGAAGTAGACAATAGAGTGTTCTTGACTTCAGATAATGCTGGACTGGACACCAGACATTGGATTCATCTCCATCTACACACACATACCTAAACCAGTAACCTGTATCTCGTTATCTAGACTTCTTCCACAGCTTGGAGAAAAAGAGGTGCTTGTATACTGCTTAACATATTCTAAGATAGATGACTTAGGAAACATATCTTTCACCACCCTTTCTATTTGTTTTTGTTTGTTGGTTGTTTTTGTTTTTTGCAGGGCAGGCCTTCAAACACAGAAGGAAATTTTAAAATATCATTTGAGAAAACCTTTCCAGATTAAAACAAAAGCTGAATTTGCTTTGAAATATTTAAATTATTTAGTGTTTGACATATTTAAATATGTAACTGCTAATACTTTACACTTCCCCTCCCCGCCCCCCCATTTTTCTATGCTTTATATTTTGAAGGCAAGTCTTTTGATTTTTTAATATTCTTAATAGGTGTTCTAATTATGGAGATAATACATCTTTTATTTAATTTGTCCTCTTTGATGTTCCCAGGGAACCTAATGTGTTGAAGCCTAAAAGAAAGGTTTATTCTGTAGTAGAACAAAGATAGAGAAAACACTTGAACAGGTCTGTGCTATTTTCTACTATATTCAAAACACTCATGCTAATGTAGCAGCAGCACATTGAAATTTCTTATTTTCTTATTCATTACGTTGCTAAGGAATCAGAGGTTAAGAGAAGGCCGGACACCTTGCTCCTGACAACTGAACTGCCAAGGAGATGAGAAATACAGAGATATGAGTGGCTAAAAATTTGCTTAGTTATGGCCACAGTTTTAAAAGATTTCATGTGTTGCCTTGAATATTTTGATCCTGTCAATCAGTGATATCAATAAATCAATTACTTTTACAGAGAAGTCTAATGAAAATTCTGAACAGTTCTAGGTAATTTCTTTGCAACTCTAGGCAGCAGCAGTCCATATCTGTCACAAGTCTAATGAGTTCTGGGCTGTAATAGCTGAAATTTGGATAGTTTTCTGTGCATGTTGCAAAACCATGTGGATTTGGGAGCAAAAACGAAAGGTAGAAAGCTTACTAGAGATACTTTCCTGCCTTCCTGACTGCCTGGCTACATGGCTGGTAATTGTGTGTTTGTGGAACAAGCATAGCTCAGCACAGGCAACTGAACTCAGCTTGGGTTTTGAGGCTTTATCTGTGTATTTGTTTGCTTGCTGCTCTTGTGATTGTAAAAAACAAAGGATCTGGAGATGGAGATAGATTCAATTTTGGGTATTAGAAAAGCAAAGGGGAAAAAATATTTGAAACTGAAGGCTCCATGTTTGTTGACAATTAGAGAGAAAAGAGATCCATCAATTGCCATGTCTTCTGAAAATGAAAAAGGCTAGAAATATGCTAACTGCTGAAGTGTTCTCTGAAGCATTTATGATGGCAAGCATCTCATGTTAAATGGATGAATATTTGTTGTTCTTACATTTACTGCTTTTCAATAGTGCTATTTAGAAAGCACATTTGAGTGCATTTATCTTTCTGTGAATACTTCATTCCTGTGAGTCAAAATAATATTGTTCACGTGTGCCAAGGATATCTATTGTTTGTATGAGTATAGGAAAAAACATATTTATCAGTTGACAAAGAACACCTCTGCATAGATATTTGTAACTTCATAAAGTATCATAAACAAAGTCTTTGTGCAATATATGAATTGTTGATTTAAATTTTGTACCGCAGATTGTCATAGATGCCCTTGCAATGGTTACTAAGGTGGGATTCTGAATGAGCCCAAAACAGATAAATGAATCACTAGTGTAGTCAGAGGCAACTCCAGGCACTGGCAATAGAGGCAGTTGCCTAGGCAGTAAACTGGAATGGACAGCAAAACATCCATAGTTTAATTATCTTCCTGTAGCTATGCTATATGTTTGAAAAGACATTTTGGTTGACGAATAGTGTCAGAAAGGTCAGGCTGTATGGGCTAGGAGTCACTGATATGTGGAACCAGGGCAGGAGAAAAGAGGCAGTAAGTGTGACATGAAATTCTGCCATCACATTTGAACCCTACTTCTTCTCCTTATGCCTTCTTTTACTTCCAGACTAACCTCCCCATGAGCAGAGTAGCAAAATTAATTTTTGTCTATGCTCCTGAGAGGTCCCAAGTTGTTTCCAAAACCAGTTATGCTGGCAGAACAGAAATCAATTCAATTGCCATTTTAAGAAACCTCTTTATATGACCTTTATAAATGCCCACTGTATTTTTCCACTTTTCCAGATGAATGAATGCCATAAAAGAAAGTCTGATGTGATGAAAAATTCATAAAGTTTAAGACCCTTAAATTTTTCCTGATAGTTCTTTCATCATCAAATATGACAATATCTTTCCAAAGGTACATCCGGTCTTAATTAGACTTCAAATTATAGGCAATCTATCACATTTTTTGAAAAGCTCTTCCAGTTTTAATTACAAACACTGTTTAATAATTTACAACTTATAAATCATTAAATTTTGAGCTTCAGGTTTCAGCTATTTGATCATTTCATATGTCTTGCTGTTAATATATAAACTCTGGAGTGTGACCTCTCTGTGCAGAGATCTGTAGACTGATTAACTTGCATCCTATCTTTATCCTCCAAAATTTAAATAGTCTTCTCTTTACCATGGGTCAACTAAGAACCATCCACTGCCCTGAAGTAATATTCAGGATAATTTTTAATGTATCAGTTTAGATCCCAGAAGGAACAGCTTCATTAATAGAGCATGTTATCTATTCCAGTTAGCTAAGCTTGTTACAACCAGCATGGGTACCTGTGTGCAGAACTACACAGTGTTATGCAGACATAATCAGTCTCTCTGGCAGCATTTACAAGTTTAAAAAAATGACAACAAAGGTACTCTGAACAACAGAGTAGAGATGGAGATGATACTTTAAAATAGAAACCTAAAGGCCAAAATACATTAGCAGCAAAACATGTAATAAAGTGGAAACTTCCAGAAATTTAGCCTTTGAATGAACTGGGTGAAAAACAAAGAAATTTAATATAAATTCTGTATTCCAGTTTGAGAGAGTCACTGTGCTGTCTATAATATAGCTTAATCACAATTTACTGGTATATTGTTACCACATTAATATTTCTGCACCACTTTCCCTACATGAATTAAAGAAGCCCAGTGGCAATCTCCTTAACATTTAGCATAGCAAATATTAAAATTGACTGGTAACTCTAAGTGCTTGAGAATGCATTTTTTACAATAACATTGAAAATTATTTGCAACGAGCTCCTTCTTGAAAGACTTGATAGCCTGTAATTTCAACATTTTCACATGCCTGACACTCAAATTGTTCAGGTTTACTTGGAAAATTAAAAACAGCTGGCATTCAAGACCTCTCCTACTACAGAGCAAAACATCAGAATTAGGCATGAAATGATTCAACCATCCTTAAAAAGATTTTTTTTTACCTTAAAATAGTCTCAAAAAAAGTGGTGTTTACTACTCCCCACCTCCAGATATATATTATTGCATTATTTCAGGTGAACTAAGCTGAGGGAAATTATCTAGCTGGAAAGTAATACTCATTTTGTCAGGTAAAATTTTTGTAAAATCAGTTTCTTTACCTGGTTCATCACCTATATCAGCCTTAGAAAAGGAGGAAATGCGAATAGGCAATTAGATATGACAAGAGTCCTCATTAATGTGAACATTCTTGTAGAACCACACTTTTTCATTAAATAGTACTTCAGTCATTTTATTAAATCTAACAGGACTGAGCAAAGTAAGACATCCCACTGAACTGGATGAATGTAGCCTTTATTGACAGAAAATCACTTAGCATATTTAGGTAGAATGGGTTAAATAAAATTTAAATTCAGGGTGCTGTGCTACAAACTGAGATATTCCATTTTAACCTGAGACCTTGCCTATTTCCCTGTGATAATGACTGAACTAATATTGAGCCTGACGCTCCTTTTAATGCAGTATGCTTTGTTAAAATAAGTACAGTGTTTGAATTCTTTGTGATGTAAATCATCTTAATATGTCTTAAATATTGTTTGGTTTTAAAAAGCAAGCCCAGGAGCTACTATTAGTCACTGCTTCTAACCTGAGCATACCCATATGGGTTGTAATCTGTAGCTTTCCTGTTTTCTAATGCTTCAAAAGCTGTTAAACGTAAGCCTGTACATTGTATAATGAATAGAACTACAAAAAATATGCCTAGTTAAGATTTGTAGTTGTACTCTTTCACTATAATGTATAATTTAGGATCTCCTTAATCATATAATTTGGAGACAATGGTGTAGATCATAAGAGTTTTTACTTTCAGTCATATGATTTAATTGCTGCCTCTGTAGGTTCTTCTTATCCAGTAGGAACATTTTTCATATGTATTCCTCATGGACTGGACAATATATTTAAAAATCTTTAGGCTAATTCTAATTTATGGCTAGCAAGTAAGAATACTGTACTAAGAACTGTTGGTGAAAAGTCACCAGTGATTGGGTATTGGGATTAAGGCCCAAATACAAGGCTTATGAAGTCAGTAGAAAGACATGCACCTCACTGAAATTACAACAATGAACTTGTATTAGGATCAAAAAACAATTGAAATACCTCTGTTAAAATGAATAAAGAAATGGGATTTTTTACCAAAATTTGTTACTTTTAAGACCAAAATCAAAGGACAAGTATGCCTCCATGCATTTATTCTTCACATGTGACTTTTACCTGTAGTCCAAGGGTAGATTACTGCAGTATTATATAAAGCTTATATACCTCACAAGATTCTGATGTTAAGTTCTTCTCTGGTCCAAAGTGTAGCATATATTTGGTCATGTATATATCCATTAAATGTACCATATCCTGGTTCAAACTTAATGCTTAGTGAATGCAGTGCTGGGGTTTTTTTGGTGGCTTGTTTTTCTGGGTGTTCTTTGGGGCTGGAGAATTTAATGTCAAGAATTTCTTAGAATGTAAGATACTGGGTCAAGAAAAAGAAGACTCCCTCCTCTTCCACTCTTTTGGTTCTATGTTATGAATTATTTAACATATTGTACTTAATATAGCAACATCTAGGGGCAGGTTGCAAAACACAATCAGCAAGCCTTGAATACTTAAATGCTTCCATAAATACAACATTTATAGCATTAGTCTTCTTTCTCCACTTGGTGATGAGTTTTCATGGTGAAAAATGTGCTCCAGTGTAGACCTGCACAGACGTTACTCCAATGAATCTGATACCCTAAGAATTTGACACTGTGCTGTTCTGACCTACTGCTGAGAGTCTTCCTGAGATCTCATCACTGTACACAACATCATCCCTGATGTTTTTAAAACACTTTCACCAAAGACTGTTTGATTAAAATGCTACCAAAGGACAAGTAGTCCCATTTCCTTCATATGAAGCATTTGAGGTACTCACAAATGGATTTAAAATTACCCTGTATGCAGCTGACATTTTTAAGGTGTAGTTTAACAATCTACTTAAGCTGGCCTAAAACTGCTGCCCTTTTGAGTCTGCAGGACCAGTGAGACTGCCAACTGCTCAGACACACAGAGGCTGACAGAACCTCACAGCTGGGATGCAGCAGCACCTTGGCTTTTGGCAGTTGCCCCATCCTACCTCTCTCTGTTGACAGTGACATCAGGCACTTTTCAGCCTCTTTAGTAATGCAGTGATGGGAAACTTCACTAACAAAAGTCATTGCAATATGGAAAAACACGTCACTGCTTTGCTTGTGCATTGCAATAATCATATTAATGTTTAGTTTTAATAAAACCAGGACATTCTTGTATTTTGTTGCTGTTAACTTTTAGTTATTCCTAAATTTAAAAAAAAATAATAGATCTTAAAATAAATAAATTAACAATTAATACATAAAATAAAAAGAGCATCACTGCATGCTGCTTTTCTCTTCTCTGTGTACTCTACATGGTCCCCCTGAAATCATGTGACCCCGAAAAGACAGCAACTTTGATGCCTATTATTTATATACTTTATCTTTCACCGACTTTACTTGTCAAATGTTCATCTGCAACATCAGATTTCTCTCTCCAAAAGTAGTTTACTAGCTAATAATGTGGAATTTGTGTGTGTTCCTGTCAAGTGGGGTTACACAGAGAGGCAGAGCAGGAGACACAATTTGCAGGAATGTTCCCTTCTCTGAGAACGTGGTGTACACTTCATTCCAATACCACTTTATCATAAAATGTGTGAGCTATTCTTGGATGGCAGAGGGTCTAATTCCTTCCCTCTAACACAATTCATTTATGTGTGTAAGTTTCTAAGTGTGATTACATTAATGAAAGGTAACATGATTTCACAGGATGTCCCTAGTTTGGAACAAAAAAAGATGCTGTATGCTAAAACAGACAAGAGAATAGGTAATTTGAGAGAGATTGTGGTTAGCATCCTTTAAAGTGGAAAAGTCCATTACAACCATGTTTTCTCTGTGAAAGGTGAGTGCTTCTGACCAATAGGTTATTACTATAAAGTGGATCCTCATCACCAGTGCATTACCCTCCAATGTTTTCTTGTTTGTCTGTTGTAAAAGAAGAAGCTGTGCATGAGGCATGTTTCAAGAACTCACAATGAATTAAGTCTTTGAGTGGATTTGGATTAAGAAAAGTGTATCTTTCAGTGCAGAGGTAGACTGAGTCATGAAATAAGCACCAAGCTGTGCTAATATGGAAAGATTTCTGAGTGGTCAACTCTCCTCCAAACTTGTGATGATTCTGAAATAAAAATTCTACTATAAATTTTGGAATTTATGTACTTTTGCTACTTGAGGAGTCAGGTGGAAGTTCAAGAGTTCACCACTACCAGAACCTAATTACCTCAGTCCAGGTGCTTCCTAAATACATGGATCTTTTTGTGAATGTGAATCAATTTCTCATATTTGAAAGCAGCATCTCATTCATATATGAACTTTTGAATTACTATCTCTTTGACACTGGCAAGTATTTTGTTGCAGTCCAACTAACTATTCTACTCTTCACTTCCATCTGTTAGCACTTGGCCTGTACTCAAGTAGAGTAACACTACTATCATTTTCAAGATCATTCAGATGGCTGATTTTGATATTGATGCAGAATGCTATCCCTGAAGCAATACACCACAGCATATCACCAAAAATGATTCATGATTTCTCATACTAAGAATTTGAGGTGACAGGGAGGTCACTTTCCTATAAGTCAAAACTCATTATTTTAGTAGATATTTTACAACATATTTTTCTTGCTGACAGTCCATAAGCGTTGCTTTTCAGCTATTCAGAGTTATGAAGAACATCTAAAAATGTAGTAATGCAATGCAATTTGTCCCCAGACAGTCAGTGTTTCTACAAATAAAAATGTAAATGGTAACTTTTAATAGTTACCTTCACAATTAATTGTTGTTCTGAAAATTACCTTGATTTTAGTGACCACTCTTTAAACACCATAATGCCAATGTAATTCAAGCTCATTTCATGCAAAAGAGTTGGTTACAACCCAGTCATTGTTTCTAATTACCTTAATCCAATTCCTTTGAAGTTTGCTTCACTTAACTGTTTGTCCTTGATACCAGTTGTATCCATGAGTTTATTTTGTTCTTGAGTTGTAGTATAGTAACCACGGGTCTCTGCTTACTGTTGAAAACTACTAATAGCAAAAGTAATTGAACACTAGACATACCACTATTGTTTTTTTTGTTTTATTTTGGCCTTGCATTTTGTTGTTTGTGGATTATTTTTTTTTTGGGTGTGGTGGTGGTGTTAGAAGCAAAATTATTTGAAAGTGATTCAAAGTAAGTAGCCTGTATGTTTGAAATCGTAGGTGGTAAAGATACTCTTGCTTTGCCATTGGCTTAGCAGAAAATCAGTCTGAACTATTT
Source organism: Scytalopus superciliaris (assembly GCA_013400415.1). Classification (NCBI taxonomy): domain Eukaryota; kingdom Metazoa; phylum Chordata; class Aves; order Passeriformes; family Rhinocryptidae; genus Scytalopus; species Scytalopus superciliaris. The sequence continues at coordinate 87,534 of VXBX01005329.1, forward strand.
TGCCACTGCATCTCTGATAATGTGAAAGAGCAGCCATAAAAAGAGTGAAATGTTTTACAAAAGCCTTTATTGCCTGATAAATAAGACTTTTTCAAAATTGTACTCTTTGTCAATATATGGGGCCAGTCAGTAATTCATTTTCATGTTTCTCCACCAATACAACATTGCAATTGAACACTATATATGTAATGATCTCAACACAGGTCCCAGTGAGTTTGAAGGGCTCTTGGGAGAGCTTTACTCTTGCTTTTAACCTAACACAAGTCCTCCACATACTCTGTTCATTCTGAATTGCCTGACAATTTATGGGAGAAGTCATTCTGTGAGACTTTAATATGTTCCAGAATGCACCCACCAGCCTTGGGAAAAATGTAATGGCTACAGTGGGAATAGAAGGAAACAGCTTTGGGAGGTTTTAATTTGTAGTGTATTCCACTCAGTTTCTACAAGCTTAAAGGGGAATGTGGACTCTATTGTTGTTTTACATTTCACTTTGCTCCCCTCCTGGAATAACTTCCCTAGCAGTATGAAAAAGAATAATTGTAGAATATTCAAGGTCAGGAAATGTGCTGATCTTTGTTCGTTATGCAAATTTCTTCTGATGGGAAGATACGATCCAGGCAATAATCAGTATTTTTCCCTTTTAAGCCAAATTTAAAGGACACATCTGAAAGATTAGGATGGTTCCAGTCATAGTTAATCATTGATGTAAATAGGCATAATTTAATAATTTAATCCTTCTAAGGTGCACTATCACAAAGAAACAGAATCAGTATCCATAATGTATGGCCTTTATATACTCATATATTCATTTTAAGACAGTTACACATTAAGTAGCTTAAGAAATACTTACATTTGCAACTGCATTTTCTAGGTACGGGAGGATATATAAAGAATATAGGCCATGACTGGGAAAAAGTCATGGTTATTGAGATGATTAAAATTCACATTCTTTTAAGTACAGATTATAAACACAGTAAGGTTATAAAATCAGGCTCTGAAAGTCATCACCGGCAATCCAAATTGTGATTCAAACACGAGAACGACGCTATACCTCTTGGATTTCGTGGGTGGACCTCAGCACCAGGCCGGCATGCCAGCATTTTCTGCTGGCCCTTCATCGCGTCACTCACTGACTGTGACTGAGTTGAGGGGTAGAGGATTTTACACTTCATTATGGCTTTGTATTTCCTTCAGAAGCCTATAGCTTAATCTGAATGAGAACCATTTCAATGCAATGCACAAGATAAAGTGCCTGTGCAGGACGGTGAAGAAGTGGGACCGCTCCAAAAGCAGATGCGGGGCATCCCTGATTCCTGAGACACGGACACTGTTGGGTACTTAATCCGCTCTCACAAAGTTGTCACCCACAGGAGCGGCGACTCCTGTCGCCCTGCCCAGCCCAGCCCAGCCCTGCTCGCCGGTCCCCGGGTCGCCGCCGTGCCATGCCCATCCCAGGCACTGCCCCGGCCGGGAGCAGCGGGAGCGGAAGCGACTCACCGGGGCATCTTTTCTTCCACAAGCTCCCCCATACCTGCCTCTGCTCCGGGCTCCCTGCACCGGGACCCGCTGCACTGAGTCACCTCGGGTTCCTGCCTCCCCCCGCCGCCGCCGCCGCCGCTGCCGGGCGCGGCCCCCCACCCGGCCCTGCCCGCGGGCGCCCTCGCC
>VXBX01005329.1:89568-116144 GCA_013400415.1 Scytalopus superciliaris
GGGGCGGGCGCGGTCCGGCTGCCGGGGCTCTCCCCCTGCCCGTCGCCGCTCACGAGGTTTGGATACGCGTGTAATTATTAATGGTTTTAGTTTTACCTCTCTTGAATTTCGGTGGCGTATGTCAAATTTGTTTCGTCTGGTAGCACAGCGGCAAAATATGCCCCGACGCCTCACGTTCGCACAGGGAAAGGTGAAAGCGATCTTGAGTAGCCAATCCTAATTACCAAGGATAAATTTTCTGGAACATTAAAAATGCTCCTTTTTTTTTTTTTTTTTTTTTATTTTTTTTNTCATCTTTTCTAGAAAGGTGGCAGCACTTTGTTAGCCTAAGTACTTACTTTAAATGTGTTCTGACACCTGCACAGCTTCAGAGAACTTCTATTTCTGTTTCCACAGAAAGAACAACATACCAAGTGGAAGGAAACCCGAAACTTCTCTTTCGACTAGAAAGTATTGGTTTTCTGCCTCTTTCACATGTTTTCCTTTTGCATCATAATGGAAGGAGCAGGATTTTTTGAATCATTGAGGCCAAATTTGGGCATCACTGGCTGAAGATAAGATGAAAGAAGACTTGAAAATATATTGATACTCTGGGACTTAATTCAGATGCACCTTTCACAAACAGAGGAAAAGTGATTAAAAGCACTGCAGTTTCATCAAAAGGACCTAATGGAGGATTTATGTTGATTTTTTCTATTATTGTTGTTTTCCTTCCTGTCCCTCCATGAATCCCAAAAGAGAAAGATGGAAGGAGTGTGTATAGAAATTGAGATAAAGCTAAAATTGAAGACAATAGCCACAATTCTGGAGTGTTTTCCAAGTGCTCTAAATTCCCTATTTTATCAAATATAACACACTAGTTTGAATAAATTATATCAATTTTTGATCAGTGGAGTTTTTCTCAGCTCTAGAAGTGGAATTTGACCTGATTGAAAGCTTTTTAAAAAAGCAAATATTTAACTTTGATTCCTTTTTTCAGATCAAGTTTTTCAAATTGTTAGGAGATAGCGTTTCAGTCTGTACTGTGCATTGTTGACCTGTGTTTCATATACATAACTTAGAGATTTTACTTTTTCCCTGATTTTAGTGTTTATGTTGTAGTGTTGTGTTTGAGAAAAGTGTGAACGGACAAGGCACCTGAGATTTAAGTTTTCAAGAGCCTTGTCATTTCAATGTTGCATCTCAGATTACAAGTAACCTGAGCTTCTGTTACAATGCACAGTATACGCTAAATCTTTTCTCCTAAAAAATATGCCTTAAGATACTAGGTTTTTTTTTACTAACTGGATGAAAGTTTGATATCTGAACATTATGTTTTGTTAGGAAATGCATGTCTGGGGAAGAGGAGCTGCCTAATGGATCATGGCTCTGATGTTCACGAGGCATACTTTATTTCTAGCATTAGTGATGTTTGATGTCTTTGCTTTTGAAGAATCTGTAAGCAATTACTCTGATTGGGTGACTTTCATAGAAAATGTAGATCAGTATGAAAAACAGCAACTTGAAGGTCTTAGTGCTGAGCAGAACCTGAAAAAAACAGTTCTTCATCCAAGCTTGTATTTTGACACTCAGGATGTTCAAGCCCTGAGGCAGAAGGCTCACACAAGCCATTTGCATCTCTTTAGAGCCATCAGAAGTGCCGTGACAGTTATGCTATCCAACCCTTTATACTACCTACCTCCACCCAAGTACACTGATTTTGCTTCGAAGTGGAATGAGATTTATGGTAACAATCTGCCACCTCTAGCGTTTTATTGTTTGCTGTGCCCCGAGGATAAAGCTGCCTTTGATTTTGCCATAGAATATATGGATAGAATGGCTGGCTACAAAAACTGGTTGGTTGAGAATGCACCTGGAGATGAAGTGCCGCTTGGTCACTCCCTGACAGGATTTGCCACTGCTTTTGACTTCTTGTATAATTCATTGGAAAATGACAGAAGGCAAAAATACTTGGAGAAGATATGGTCTGTGAGCCAGGAAATGTATGAGTACTCCAAGATTCGTTCCTGGGGAAAGCAGCTTCTCCATAATCACCAGGCAACCAATATGCTTGCCTTGCTTATTGGTGCTTTGGTTGCAGGAGTGGACAAAGGATCTCAGGCAAATATTTGGAAACACACTGTTGTCGATGTGATGGAGAAAACTATGTTTCTGCTCAATCATATTGTAGATGGGTCTCTGGATGAGGGAGTAGCTTACGGGAGTTACACAGCCAAGTCAGTAACCCAGTATGTTTTCCTGGCCCAGCGCCATTTTGGTATTAACAACTTGGAGAATAACTGGCTTAAAATGCACTTTTGGTTTTATTATGCCACTCTATTACCAGGCTTTCAGAGGACTGTGGGTGTAGCAGATTCTAATTACAACTGGTTTTATGGTCCTGAGAGCCAACTGGTTTTCTTGGATAAGTTTATTATGAAGAATGGAGCCGGCAACTGGCTGGCACAGCAGATTAGAAAACACAGACCCAAGGATGGGCCAATGGTGCCATCCACTGCACAGAGGTGGAGCACATTACATACTGAATTTATATGGTTTGCTGCTGAAATTACTCCTCAGCCTCCTCCTGACTATGGTACTGCTAAAATGCATGTGTTTCCTAACTGGGGAGTTGTCACTTATGGGGCTGGATTGCCAAACAGTCAGACAAACACCTTTGTGTCCTTTAAGTCTGGAAAACTTGGTGGACGTGCTGTATATGATATCGTTCACTTTCAACCCTATACCTGGATTGATGGGTGGAGAAGTTTCAATCCAGGACATGAACATCCTGATCAGAACTCTTTCACTTTTGCTCCCAATGGACAGGTGTTTGTATCTGAGGCTCTTTATGGACCTAAACTCAGCCACCTGAACAATGTCTTGGTCTTTGCTCCATCTCCTACAAGCCAGTGCAACCAGCCTTGGGAGGGACAGCTTGGTGAATGTGCCCAGTGGCTGAAGTGGATTGGTGATGAGGTTGGAGACTCAACTGGAGAAATTATAACAGCCTCCCAGGCTGGAGACATGATGTTTGTGAGTGGTGAGGCAGTATCTGCTTACACATCAGCAATGAAACTGAAAAGTGTGTATCGCATTTTGCTGCTCTTAAATTCTCAGACATTGTTAGTAGTAGACCATATCGAGAAGGAGGAGGACTCTCCTGTTAATTCTGTCAGTGCCTTTTTTCATAATCTTGACATTGATTTTAAGTACATACCCTATAAGTTTAAGAACAAGTACAATGGAGCTATGATGGATGTGTGGGATGCCCACTACAAGATGTTTTGGTTTGATCATCGTGGGAGTAGTCCTGTTGCTAGGATACAGGAGGCTGAACAAGCTGCTGAATTCAAAAAACGATGGACTCAGTTTGTAAATGTTACCTTTCCAACGAAAAATACGCTTACAAGGATTGTTTACCTTTTCTATGGCCCATATGTCAATGTTTCTGATTGTAGACTCATAGATAATGCAAAATCCGGATTTCAGATTTCACTCAGTGTCAACAACACTGAAAATACCATCTCTGTTGTGACCGAGTATCAGAATTTAAAGGCAAGGTTTGATTACTTGGGATTTGGTGGTTTTGCCAAAGTAGTTAATGAAAATAAAGTGACCAAGTTTGGTCTTGGTACTGAATCTGTGAAAAAACAGATAAAAAATAATAGGATAGTTTTCCCATTTGGATTCAAAGTGAACATAATTGCAGGGTTAATTTTGGGCATCAGTTTGGTCATACTGGCTTTTCAGTGGCGGTTTTACATATCCTTTGGTAAAATGTTGCGTTGGATCCTGATACTGGTTGTCACACTGTGGCTTATTGAATTGGTGGATGTGTGGAGCATGTGTACTCAGCCCATCTGTGCAAAATGGAGCAGTGACATGACAAGGCTAGAGCACGATAAAGGCAATAAAGCCAAACAATTAGAAGGAAACCCTATTGTTTTGCCAGATGTTATCATTACTTCACTTCCCGCTTCTGGTGCAGAAATTTTAAAACAGCTGTTTTTCAATACCAGTGACTTTTTATACATCAGGATACCTACACCCTATCTTGAAATTCCTGAGACTGAATTTGAGATTGATTCCTTTGTAGATCCGTGTGAATGGAAGGTTTCTGATGTTCAGAATGGTAATTTTCGTCTTATCCAAGGGTGGCTCCAGTCTCTAGTTCGAGACACAAAGTTGCATTTACAAAACATTCATTTATATGAAGCTAGCAAAAGTAAAATTGCTCAACATATGGCATTAACTAAGGACAAAAAGAAAAGATCCAGAAAGAGAGAATCCCTGTCAGAGCAAAGAAGCAGGGCAAGAGGGAGTCAAGATGCTGAATATATCAGGGAACTGAGAAGACATCTCATCTATTACCCTAATGCACGACCTGTGCTTAGTTTAAGTAGCGGGAGCTGGACATTAAAGCTTCCCTTCTTTCAGGAAATCCTAGGACCATCAGTGAGAGCATTATATGTAGTGAGGGACCCACGGGCATGGGTCTATTCAATGTTGTACAAAAATAAACCAAGCCTTTACTCCTTGAAAAATGTTCCACAACACTTGGCTGCGATATTTAAAGGGGAGAATGGTAAAGAAAAATGTAGTTTAAATGGAGGCTATGCGTCTGAATATGAATCACTAAGAAAAGAACTTTCAAATTCTAATTCAAATGCTATTTCTGTGTTGTCTCATTTATGGCTAGCAAACACAGCAGCAGCAATGAGAATAAATGGGGACTTACTCCCAGCAAATTACCAGCTGGTCAAGTTTGAAGATATTGTGAACTTTCCTCAGAAGACGGCTGAATCAATTTTTGCCTTTCTTGGTATTCCCCTTCCTCCTGCTAGCTTAAACCAAATACTGTTTGCCACCTCCACCAGTCTTTTCTATCTTCCTTACGAAGGGGAAATTTCACCAAGTAGCATTCATGCCTGGAAACAAAACATGCCCCATGAAGAGATTAGACAAATTGAGGATGTCTGTTATTCACTGATGGACCACTTAGGATACCCAAAGTTTATAGAATAAATGCTGCAGGTCAGCAGAAATTTGCACTAATGATCTCTGACTCCCAATTTGTGGATAAATATGAGAGAAGTTTGTTTATTCTTGTAAAATGTGTACAGTCTGCTACTTTCAGAGAGATTATTTTAAGAAAAAAGTAACTGTTCTTGAAACTGTGGAGGATTTTTGTTTGTTTTGTTACGATTTGTTTTTCTTTAAAAAGAAATTGTAACTACTTTTGCTGCCTTTCAAAAAAAGCTGTGTGAACCTTTGCAGAACTACCATCTGGGGCCTCTATAGCTCAGGGGACTAGTAATAGAGAGCTTTTCACCTCCAGCTCACCAGTTTGACTCTAACCCAAGTGGTTAGTTCCTGAAAGTACTTATCATTTGATGATTATGTGATGGCTTATATAAAATTATACTTGTTAGACTGGTCTTGTTCCCAATGGTGATAACTGGCCCCCTTGGACAGGTTTACTGATGCATTCTGTCTGTATCTCACTGTTCGCTATAGTGGTGCAAAAGAAACATAAGATTTAGGGCTGTTCAGCATCTCTTCAAGAAGGAGGAAACAGAACATTTGCATAAATCTAGTTCCTTATTTACAGTCTGAGCAGAGAGGTCTGAGACTGAAATGGATATGGATATTAAATCTCATTATAGGATATGATTCCTTCATCTCAGAGGTGTGGTACTTAAATTGGAATTTAAAGTTCGACAAAAGAGAAGACCTAATTCCCTATGCCTGATAATATGGTACCCTTTGTGAGCCTGAAGTAAACTGTCTGGAGAAAGAGAACTGGGTCAAAACCTAAGAAACTAGCAAAATCCTCCAAATAAGCAGTTAAATTTGGAGAAGATTTTGTGCAGTTTTGTCCTGCCTCAACACAACCTAATTTTGAAGCTTATTAACGTATTGGCTTCTTTCACTGCTTTATCCTGTACCTCTTGTCTAAGAGGTTCTGCTCAGATTTTCTGTTTTTGAGACTCTTCCATCCTTCTTTCTTGTAACACATTTCTCTGATGATTGTTGTGCATAATTTCCCTGGGACCTGTACAAATATTTGATGCCATTGGCAATGACTTATTGCTGATGCTTGCACAAAATGCTGTCTGAGATTTAGAAGACCTCAGATAAATCTCTAGGCCTGTGTAGCTGAGGGATGTTTTGCTTGCCTGTATAATGAACTTCTGAAGGACAGCCATTCTAACCTCAGGTCTTCTTTTGGAGAATGGAGAGATCTGAAAACTGCCTGTCCCTCAGCTACCTCACATTTGAGTGATGTTTCCTTGCAGTAAACTATATCCAAAGTTGTCTGATTTTTATCATGATTGGTGTTTCTCTAACATGATGCTATAATATGATTTTGATTTGGAAGCAGATAGGCCTGATAGGATAGATGTGTCTCTGTCACAGCTTTTCTTAAGTCACACTTTGTTTGTGCATCCCCATTAAGAAAAAATTCTCCCAATTTAACTTGCTCAGCGTTCTCTGGAAATGCATGGATATTGTAAATGTCTGCAGATGTGTAAATCAGATCACAAAGAGACATCTGTTTCCTTTGCCATCTGTTTTTTATTACAAATGGAATTGTCTTGAAATACACTTCAGTTGGTTTGTGGGAGCTGGAATCAGAGCTTTGGCTTATTATATTGAAATATGTGTGTAATTGCGATTTATTTGGGTGGTAAGCAGTAGGCAATGTCAAAGTGCAGTGAATTTCTTCATACAGATTACAGGTACCCTTGCTGATTTTTAATATAAAGGAGCTCTTGTCTTTTCTTCTAATCTTAATATTATGTCCTTGTCATACCCCACTGTTTTGTCCCTCGCATATGTAGATTTCATGTCCTTTGGAGCACATTGGGATATTTCATTATGACCTAGATAAAAGTAGCTCTTTCTCAGGCAGTCATAATGCCAAAACAGGCTTCTACCATGATAAAATTATTGTTAGTTTGTGGTCTCACTAACAATAACTTACCTGTCCTTTACTGGAAATATTTTCCCCATCAGACCTATGTTTCACCCTTGGGTAGATGGAGTACTGTGTTGAAAGAAATATTAAATAAGTTAATATACATTGACATTTTAATGAAACTTAGGTTTCCAAGTATCATTCTCTCAAATTGACTTGTCTCTGAAGCCATTTTTGATCATATATTAAAAAACAAAAAAGTATTGATGTCTGTACAGTTTGTACTTGACGAAATAAATTTCAGTATTTGCCTTCTATTTCCATGATTTACACTCTAGAACCAGGACAAATAAAAAGGCTTTTCTCTGTCACATATTTTAGGGCAACCAAAGGTAGTATTTTGTGAGTATACAGAGTTACTCTCAGAATTCTCTTTTGTCACTAGCATTCAGAGGAAGAATGGTCGCTACATAGACACTGACATTAACCTCCCCTTTCTCCATATAGTAATGTTTAAGACTGTCAGTAAACTTTGAGAATTGTTTGACCTTTTTGAATAGCATGTCTATTTAGGTACATTGTATTTAAAAGTGTTCTGCTCATGAAAAGTAGTCTCCGTATTTTATCTTTACTTCCTTTTTCTCCCTCTATTAAATATTGATAATTATTTGTACTATCTTGTGGTTTGAATTGTCCAATTATGACACAGCTAAGATTTTAACATATTTTTGAAAAGGCAAGCTTTATTTAAATGTTTATCTCTGCATCATATTTGGAAGCATAAGAAAAATAAACACCAAGGAAAATATTTCAGGTATTTACTTACTTTGTAACTAAGTGACATTGGCCCTGGGGAGATGCACATAGGTCTTGGCATTCAGAGTTCTATCAAATAGCATGAATCTGTAGTCTCTTGAGAACATCTAAGTGCCTCAATTGCTCCCAGTAGGCTTTTTACAAGAGCAACATCTGTGGAGATGAGCCTCAGTATCATGGTCACATTGGTTCCTTTCACCCTTTTAACACAAAATTGACATGCAGTCCTTGTCAGTTAATTTGCCAGATCTGGAGTTTAATTTCTGTACTACAAGTTCCTCAGTTATGTAAAATATATGGCACAACTCATTTGACAATGTAATACTATTCTGATGGTGTTAAAATGCAATTTAAACAAAAATTGCTTTTCAAGTTTATGAAGTTAATGTTAACTGATTTGTAAAGCTGCAGTCATGGGTCAGATTTTTTTTAACCATAAGATTGGTTTCACTTTCTGTTTGAACAGTGGTATGACTCCTAGAAGACTTCTGTCCATCCTAGTCAACTATTTTCATTATTGGAGACACTTTATTTGATGAACATAAACATACATTAACTGGAATATAATAGTGAAAACATTTGAAGTGCACAGTTCAAGATTAAGGATGAAAACATGTGATCTCAATATTTCTGTAAGTTAAAAAAAAATACCTCTATTGCAAGTGGCCCATATGTTGGGTTCCATATGTTGTAATATTTTGTAATTAGAAACTGTGATATTTGTTTAGGTCACTTAGTAATTTATCAAAATTATTTATTTTTATTACATATAAATTTTCTTCAAGAGGGTAAATACTGGATCTTAACAGTTCTGTAATCAGGACAATGTAAGCTTTCATTCCTTTCTCTAGACTCCCTTTTAGCTTTGTTTCAGACTAAAACCTGTGTTTAAATCTCAAAGAATGAGTTGTCTTCCAAGTGAAGAGTCTGGAGACACTTACAGTCTCAAATTCCATATTTCAGTGTGGAATAATGTGGACTCTGAGTTATGAATCAAATCTGTAAGGTGAGCTGTTCAGAATTGGAACATAAGTGGAATGATGCCTTGCTGACCTCAATGAATGTTGTGCCATTGATTTCAACAGGAACAAAATACTATCATCTTCTATCACCAAACTATTATCAACTAGTTAGCCTGAATATTCAGAAACAGAAGAAATTAAAGGAAGTAAATACCTCAAAGGATCATGAAAGTTTACTGTCCTTGTTATTTGATGGCAAAAAAAGAAAGTATTTTAATAATGTAAAAAATATGAATTGCTCTGTAACTCTAATCAAAGCTACTTGTAGACTGACTGATAAATTTATAAGCTCATAAAACCAAGTCTAGAAACAATCAGATATTTTAAATAATCTACAAATTACAATTTTCAAATGTCAAGACTTTGATTTTATTCAGTAAGGAGAAATTTGCTGATATGTAGTATTCTCATAAAGGATATGAATGGGTAATCTCATGCTGTCTCAGAAAATAATAATGGTAAAGTGCTATTTCATGTTGCGGAAATGACACTTTTAAATTAAACCATACATCTTTTGATCTGACAGTGTGTTGAGAATTATGTGATGGAGGAGAAGAAGGACAGTCTGATTTCATTCACAGTTGTCTACAACAGAATAATTTCTGAAAGGCTCTTAATTTATGCTGGTGTAAATTCAACACTTTGTTTACTGCCTTTACTAAGAAAAATATTGTGGAGTTTATGAACATCACCTGAAATCTATTTCACATTAGGTAATTTGACTTTCACACCTAAATAAGAAACTTTGTCACCCTAGAATCAATGGAAAGCCAATGTAGCCTTCAAAGGTAAATCAGACATTTGTTCCATCTTTTTAAATACTGAAAAGCCAAGACTGACAAAGCTCTTACTTTAGATGCCTACTGACAGGCTTCAAATGAGGTAGGGTGAATTTGGATTTAAATGTGGATAGTCTTACATCTAAGTAGATGTCTGTGAACAGTTCCTGTGCATACACTGTCCCAACAAAATTTTGTGCAACATCCTGCATAAAATAAAACTATTGTTAGTAAAATAATACCTTCTGTGTTATTCTTTTTTCCCCCAAATTATTTCACCACTTGGGATATCTCAAAACTGTGATGTGGTGAAGTGTATATATTTAAAATTATAAAATACTGCTATTTTTGTTTGTTTTGAATATGGGAACCATTGTTACATTTCAAAAACTACTGATAGCAAGACCTGATTCTGTCTGCCCTTGGATGCACAGTAAGTACATTTGGTGCTAAAGACCACAAAATAGGTGTATTGCTAGAACAGAAAAGGTGATTTCCCACTTATTTCTTGGGAACTGGATAGCTGTTGCAATCCATAATTTTGAAGTCTCTTCATCTTTAAACACTAGCTATATGTGAACTATGTATTTAGAATATTCTCATTCCTGAACTGTGCCCAGGAATTTTGTCAGAGATTAATATTTGGCCCAAAGACCATTCTTAAATTTAAGTGTAGGTAAGCAAGTGGCAGCAACCATGAATGTTCTCCTGTGTGTTTAATTTATTTTTTTTTAAGACATTGTTAAGTTAACTGGAATAACTGAAGCCCTCTGGATCTCTTGCTGAATGGGGGCTGGCACAGGCAGCATCTATCAGATCAAGAGGCACAGGTAGTTCAGCATCCTTACTACTGCAAAGGTCTGTAACCCAATGCAGGTGCATCTGAGTTGCATCTAGTGCTCTGCAGCAGAGTTTTGCAGCTTTAACTAACTGGGGATTTTTTTGTTAATTTAATTTAGAAGAATAGGCCTGGGATATACCTGAAACATACCAAGAACAAGACCTGATCTATCTCTCCGGTGAACTGCACCATGTTGTAAAGGTTAGCATGTTTTTAACTGTGAGATGGGTTTAATGTTGATGTTTTGTTGGGTTTTGTGACTTTCATTTGGTTTGGTTTTTGTTTTCTGGAGGGTGTTAGCCCTGTGCCTTCTCTGTTAGTACCTGCTGAATGATTTTGTAGCTGGTCGGAAGTACATGCTTATGCTTTAGGTCATTCTGGGTCATGCCACTGTACTCTCACAAGTAACTTTTTTTGACCTTCTGATTCTTAACCTCAACTTTGCCTTTTGAGAGAGTTATGTGGAAAATGACTTATGACAGGAACAACAAGGTGTGTTGTAAAATATGTTGCTTTCTATTGCAAATTCTTTGACAATATTTGTCTCCAGCTATTTTCTGAAAGGTTGCTCAAAGTGAATAAATAGGTGCAAAGCTGAGAGGAAACTAATACCAAGAGCATGTTAAAAGGCAGGCTATCAGAAATAATTAATGCATACTTGTATCTGTGAAAGCCATTAATATTTTCACTCTTAATTGCTTTTCTAAGAGAGCAATTGCTTACATTTTCTTTGGGCTTTTTTTAAAATCTTTTTGTGTTTCCATCCTACAGCTTGCCTTGAAATAGACTTTTTCCCCATGTTTTCTGAATCTTAGTTTGAAATGTTAATTTTGTTACATTTTTTGAACCTTTTTGTGTTTCAGGATCTTCAAGCCTGTTCTCTTCATAAATTACATCCTACAGCTGCCACTTGATTTCAAGAAACATAATCTCAGGGGTGGTGAGGACTATGATAGGTACACAGAAATGAACTGAGAAACAGGAGGAAAAAAATGTTAAGCTGCTGAAGAGAACAGACTTTAAAATGTGTGCTGGAATATTTAGGTTTTAATGAGCTGACATATTATGCACTATGAATGCCTGAATAATAGTCTTTATTATTCACTTTAACTTATCAGCTGAACATTGTCTGTTTCAAATTACCAAATGAATACTGATGAAAAAAGAAGTTAAAAGGGAGTCTTGGTTGTATTTATTTTGATTATTTTTTCTTCAAAGCAGTGCTATTCTTTTGCATTCCCAAACTGTGTTAATTTGTAACAAGATAGCTGTTAACCAGTGTAGCTCTATAACACTGTTGGCACCAAAGGATGCTTTTCAGTGATAGGATACAGCTTTGCCACTGGGTATAGATTCAATATTGATGGTTTCTCAACTGTGAGCATCTTTTGGTGACACATTTGAAAGAAAGGTTTATTTCTGTAATAACAAATTATTTCATGTTAAAGAATGGACTGCATTGTTGCTGAGCGAAATAGAGGTGACATGAAAACTTGCATATTATAGACAGAATGCTATCAGCTAGTTGTGCTTAAATTAATCTCTCAGTCAGATCTTTAAAGGTATGGGTGTAGTCCTCATCTATTTCTCAGCCTAATTACCAACTTTCATGATGCTCTTTAATTCCAGGCTAGGCTAAGATGAACTTTCTTCTATTTGCTGAAAAAGAAGAGCAAGCCTACACGAAAATACCCTGGCTTTGTTGATATACTAGAATTTTTTAAGTTGTTGTCACTCAAATATATGTCTGTACTTCTAAATCCCTCCAGGGTGCATTTGCAAATCTTACATAATGAATGATCATGTTGATTTCAGTGAGTAGGAATTTGCCTATTTGTATTCCATCTTTCTTTGGTAATAGCCACTCCTTAGTACCCTCAATACATGAAGTGAATAGAATGATTAGTAAAGAGCCAGGCTAGACAATAAACAAAGATTTCTGTTTTTCATTGTTCACAGCTTGTTGGAAGTGTTTGCCAGCAATCTGCATCATCCGCATTTAGCTCAGTTGGCTCTGCATAGCAACAGACTCATAGCACCCTTTGAAGAAACTCCCTTGAGAAGTTTATAAGTTAAAGGTACAGTTTTAAACAGCTAATGTATATATCATGGCTTTAGTGCCTCTTAAATTAATATAGGTGAAATTTTCTTTTTTTCTTTAAAAGTGCAGGGAAAATGAAAGGAAAAAATACATTTCCTTGAAAGTTAAATATAAATAAATATATGGTTTATAAAAGAAAAGATGTTTAGATATTATTAAAATTTAGGAAAAAAAATATCTGTAGGTTCAGTTTAACTATTAAGTATGTTTTTACAATATTATTACTTGTGCTCTATAATGTATCTTGCAAAACAGTTACAAATATGACCAACTGGCTTTTGTTGGATTTCTGAAACAGAATCAGCTAGATCCACAAACAATTTTCAACTGAAAGCAGATGTAATAGCCTAATGAAAAGATCTTAGCCATATTTAGATACTGTGCAGTTACTCTTGTCCTTAGTGAATTTCATTTTGTGTTTTTAATGAAGACTTAGTAACTTTGTTTTAATTTAATTTTTTGTTACTATTTCAGATTTATTACTTGTAGTGGAAGAAATGGTTCGTAACTTTAAAGATCTCATAGTCTAAATGGTAAATTAGTATTAGCATCTGTATTTTAGAGACTAAAAGTTCAGATAATTCTGTGGATGTAATGGAAGTTGAATTTAAATAGATCAAATCTCATTCTGCTTCCATGAATCACATGCAATTTATCCTTAAACGTAGTCATTTGCAGTACAGTCATAGAATCATTTAGGTTAGAAAAGATCCTTAAGATCACCAAGTCCAATCCAGCACTGCCAAGTCCACCATTAAGCTATGTCCCCAAGTGCCATGCTTTCACATTTTTTAAATACCTCCAGGAATTGCGACTCAACCACTTCCCTGAGCAGGCTGCTTCAATGCTTGACAGTTGCTTTGATGAAGAAATTTTTCCTAATATCTGTAGCTGACATGAAGCAAGATAACATGCAGGTACCCCCCAAATGCCAGGCAGTGGAAGGATTGTAGGAAAATTGATTTTCAAAGTTGAAAACACTAGACTTAATAGAACATTGATCCTAACAGCACTTCAAATGCTGGCCCTGAGCAAAAGACGTGCCCCCTGCTGTTCCCAGGGCGTTTATCATCACTAGGCCCCCTGGCCCTCCCTGCCACAGAGGCCCTCAACATGTCTGTGAGTGCTTAGCTCTTCCTCATACCAGAGAAAAGCTCTCTGGAATGCAGGAGGAATAAACATCTAAAACTGTCTTCGGGAAAGATGGTTCTTCTAGGCAGGAAAGCTTTCTTAAGAGAAAAGCTCTAATCTTCTTGCTTTATATCTTCCAGAGGGTATTCTGTCCTTACACTGACACAACTTGAGGCCATTTCCTCTGGTTCTATGTCTTGTTATTCAGGAGAAGCAACTGACCCCACCTCACTACAACCTCCTTTCAAATAGTTCTAGAGAATGCTAAGTTTGCCCCTCAGCCTTCTTTTCTCTAAACTAAAGACCCACAGCTCCCTCAGCCACTCCTTCCCAGACTTGTGCTCCAGACCCTTCAGCAGCTTCACTGCCCTCCTTCAGATGCACTCTAGCACCTCAGTGTCTTTCTTGTAGTGAGGGGCTTCTCAGACTTTTGTCTAAAATCAAGTATAGTCTAGCGTATATAGGGGTAAGCAGCTGTTGCTACCAAGGAGGCAGTTGTTTTTCGCTAAGGAAACTTTCCTGCCTGGAGCGAGGTATCTTTCCCAGGGAGAGTTTTGGATGCATGCATTCCACAGAAGGTGGAGTACAGGAGAGATAATGCTCACAGATGTGCAATAAGGGCTTGGCAGCCAATGGGGGAGCTGAGGAGGGGAAGGGATGATAAAGCCTGGGGAATGTACAAAAGCCTTGCCTTTGCCTTTTGCTCTGAGGCCCAGTGCTGGACATACAGCACCATTAGGATCTATAAGTTTTCATGTCCTCACCTCTGAAATAATCCTTTTGAATCCTTTTCACTGCTTTGCCATTCTTTGGGAGAATACCTTGTATAAGTTTGGCTTGGTTCCCCGTCAAACTCTGCCGCTTGCCAGGCAGCCTCTCCCCTCTCCCGAAAGGAGGAAAAAAAGTAGCAAAAGAAAATTGTAGAAAAATATATATATATTTACATATATTACATTTATACACAATTAAACACTATGTACATTTGAACAGGAATCCCAAGCAATTCCAAGAGGGAAAAGGAGAACAGGGGTAAAAGCAGATATACACAATTGAAACTCAGGAATTAGCTCAATAAAATAACCAACACAACAGAAAATCTCATCAAACTTCCCTTAGGAAAAGCAAATTCTTCTCCTCTCCACGCCAGCCCAGACAATAGCTCTCAGAAGGGCCCTGCTCACACAGATAAGTGAGGCCAAAACACCGAGACCTGTTTCTGAGCTAACCCAAAAAGGAAAAGAGAAAGGCGAACCTTCTCCTCTGTCTTTTATACACCTGATTACGTAGAGATTGGATGGAATACTTCCTATATTTTGACCCCAGTTGCTTGGGAAGGCTTACAAAAAACCACCACATATCTGCATATATTTTGCTTTACAATGTAGTATATATGTTGTGCATGTATATCATCAAGTTCCTAAAATTCTGCTAATTTTGTGATAGAGTTAAAATGCTGGAGACCAAGCAATGTCTATGATGTTGAACCAAGTCTTACACAGAAAATAGATACAGTGAAGTGCAGAGAGATTTGAAGGTTATGAAGGCTTTCATCAAATACACTGAATTTCCTTTGAATTTAGAACGTAAACCAGACTGATATATGAAACTTACTGGGAAATGTTTAGGTTGTGGCTTGCTTTCCTTCTGAATCAAGCACTTCTTTTTTTCTTAGTGTCTCATTTTATCTGAGAGTTTTCTGAGTTTGACCAGCCTATGTTCCTCTTCTTTTTTTATGTTCTGTAGTTTCCCTATGAAGTATCTAATTGTCTTTAGGAAGATATATTTGTTTATCAAGAGTGAATTTGATTAACTTTCACTACATTTTCCTTCTCTTGCTATAAAAATACTTTCAGGTATTTTATGAAGGAATTCATCAGAATTCTTAAAGTCAAAAATTAGAGAAAGTAGTCAGCATATAACTGTGCTTGCAAACTCCAACAAACACTTCAAAATGTCATCTTATACCAAAAAAAAGCAGCATAAGAATTTAACTTTATGTTCTCTGATGCAGCTTTGTATAATATATGTTGAAAATGCACATTTTTAATTTAAAATAATTAAAAAAAAATTTGCCTTCATCAAAACAAATACATATAGTTCACAGTTATAATCATTATTATTATGAATGGCTCCTAGCTGGAATTCTATGGTAAACCAAATCTGCAGTATCTCTTGCACCCTTTGTGGATTCAACTGTGATGAAAATTGCCAGCAACTTAATAGTTTGCTCTGAGGCAAAATCTGTTTATAGCACTGAAAAATCTGACAAACACATCAAGGAAAATTAAGTTAACAATATTCTATCATATTTTACTCTTGAAGATCTTATTTACAAGTGAACTTTGAATATTCTGTTTTCATTTTGATATAAAAATCTAAGTTCATTCACCTGTAAGTTTGCTTACCTGTACCCCCTCCAAAATTTGGAGAGAGACAGATCTCTAATAGGACTAGTCCTTTCTTCTTTCAATAAAGTTTAATTTTTGTTAATTGGCTAGAGAGTGTTGAATTCAAATAAACTATTTTAAATGTTTTTTAGCAAATGACATGTACTAGTTACATCTTTTTTGACTTTGAGTTACAAATGTACTTCTCCAAAAAGAAATCCTTCAGTGATGCCTCAAATCTAAGTCATTGTAATACTATTAAATAGAAACATTTCCTGGGTGGTGGACATTCTAGAGATCCTGCAGAAAGTACTAATGCATTTTAAATTAGCTCATCATATTAAACATTACTTCTGGACTCAAGAGCACTCCTTATGTTTTGCATTCAGTACCCACAGAGAATATATGTTACGACAATGGAGCACTTAATTTTTACTGCAAAGTGATTGGTAAAGTGGCCTGAGATCTTTACCCAGGAGAGTAGTATATAAAAAATAGTTGCTTTTCATATCAAAGTGAGAACTCTGACTCTTGAACCATGAATACCAAGGCACATGACTTCCCATCCTTCTGTTATGGGATCACCTTTTTAGGATGAAGTGATAGGATGTTCTTTGATATCCTGATACCACACACACACACACAAAAAAAAAAAAAAAAAAAAAAAAAAGTCTTTGAAAAAAAAAAAAAAAAGAGTNAAAAAAAAAAAAGGCTGTGTCAAGAGAAAAAATAGCAGTTTGAATCAACATGTAGTAATATCTCTTGTCTGAATGTACATAGAAACACATATTATTGGTATATGTATTTCTGAGGTCAGTATCTGCTGGCACTGGGAAAACATGATGATATGGTCATATTATGCATTAGCAGAAGAAGCAGTCAATACAGGATAGCTTATAGCCCTGATTTTTTTATTTGTTGCATTTTAGTATGGCCAAAAATACTCTCTAAATAGAATATTTTTATTGTGCTCACAGGGCATACTGCAAGCTGTGGAAAGAATGATCTCTTTCTTCATTGGAAGGCTTAGCAGATTTTTTTTTTGCTATGTCTTTCACTGCTGCTGGCATAGCAGAGCAAAGGGACATAGCTGGAGGAGAAGATATATGCCAAAATGGCCCTGCAGTGTGATGGCCCTCAGGAATGTCACCTTTGCTATGTAGCCACAAATATGAACTAGAAGCCTATTGCTTCTTCCTAACTGGTGGATAAAATCTTGGAAATCTTACTTTTGAGCTCTCTACAGACTCAGAAACAGAAGGCATTTAAAAGAAAAATAACCCTTAAGAGTACTTTTAATCTCATGACATATGAGATAATCACACAACTTCCATGACCTTGACTGATGTTCTAAAAAGATTGAAAATGCCCAGATGCAGGATGCATAGTCATGTAAAAGAAAAGGTAAGTTTCTATAATGTTAGAAATACAATATTATAGCTCATCAGGCTATATGGGTATGACACAGCAGAATTTGGAAGCAGACAAGTAAATTGACAGAACTGACTTCTGCACAGCTTCCAGTGCTGGTTCAGATTGATGGCTGTGGCTAGAGTCAGCACAAAGGCTAGGCACTGATTAAGATACTGATCCAAACAAATGCTGTTATGTGGCTCATTCAGGTGTCTTAAGGAGGGTAAAGGCTCACTCCCTTCATTTCTCACGTTGGTGAAAGATGCCATTGTAGGTCCTTAGTATGTTGGTTCTGAACCAACAAAATATGCCAATGTATGTGCAAGGCATGTTGTGTACAAGGCCAAGTCCAAAGACTGAGACTGACAGTGGGGATGAGAGGACGGAACCGTATAGTGTGAATGAAAAGGCAGTGGCAGCTTGAAATGAATGACAGAAAGAAAAAATGGTGAGATACAAATAATTTGTAGAGTTCTGGAGATTCTAGGCATCTGCAAGGAGACAAAAGTTTGTCACGTTAACAAGCACCTGTTGTAATGCTTGTAATGATAAAACTTCTCTGTGTTAGCTGCTGTGCAATGTGGTTACCATTTCAGGTTTCTACAAAGGAGGAAAGCACAATTGGTTCTGTAAATAAGCTTCATTTAAGTTTATAATTAAGCACTTCTTGCAAAACTGAAAATTGCTAACATCATATCTTGTTTGTTTAATGACAAATTAGATCTCAGAATGTAACATCTGGAGGGTTAGCTTTTGTTTTAATTTATTTTTTTAATCACAAATTTCCATTAGGAATAGACAAATAAAATATGTACCTCCACAAGCTACTAAAAATAATACATAGCAGTGAGGGATATGAGAGCTTTGCTATTTCCAAGCATTTCAAATGAAATACTTTAAAACTGGGTTGTCGTTTGCAAAATCTCCAGGTCTCTTGCCTCAGTGTTACGAAATTAGATTATAGCAAAATAATTTTATGTAAAAAAATCCTATGCCTCAACACTTCTATTCTTTGCTTTCAGTTTTTTCATGTATATTCTATGCATTGGTGGTTTTATTTATTTTCTATGAATAAACACTGAACACTTACATATATGTATCCTCAAAACCCAGACATTTTACCACTATAAATTAGCATAGTGCCACTGAAGATAATGAAGCTGAGCAGGGCTGCAACAGCCGAGGTTAGATAGCCTTTTTTCTGTAGAAAAAATGTCAGTGTGGGGCAGAGACTTCATCTTGATTACAAGGTGGCATAACATTTGGGAGGTGAGCCAGAAGACAGCTACTGTAAAACTCATGCTGTGCAATGCATTATGTTCCCCCCATATGCCCCTCCTCCTTTCCTAATGTAATTGAAAAAGGAGCTCTGTCCACAGCCCCATTATGACCAGGAAAAGAGATCTCGTTAAAGATTTAACCTCTTTTGTTTTCTGTGTTGGCTTCTGTTCATTTAGATAAATAAATAAAAGCTCTCATTAGTGTTGTGTAATCAGCCTGCAATCAGAAACACAAAGGGAAAATACTGACTGGCACTTGAACTACATACTACTTTGTTCTTTTACAAGGCAGTATAGCAGTCCCTGCTCTGATAATAAATAAAGAAGGATATTGAATCTTTATCTGTAAGCTGTGCAAGAACTAGCTGGGCACCTATTTCTGTGTTTTGGATACCTGAATAGTGAAAAACCTATTGATAGCAAAATAGATCACAAAGGTTTAAAAGATTGAAGGATAGGCCAAGTTGTTACTAGGCTTTAGATTTGCAGCTCTTTTTGAAGACCTGACTGAAATCATAATGGTAAAAGATTTTTGCTTAGCATGCCTGCTATGGTTTTGTGAGAAATCAGACTGTGTCTGTAACTATGTGAGGAACTCCTGGCAGCATATTCCTGGGGCTGGTTTCTATTCAGGGTACTTTTATCTGAGCTCTGAATATATATGTCCAGGTTTATCTCATGGCTACATCCTGCACCCAAATCCTGGTACTTGGTACATGTCCCAGATCTGATACTGTAGTCACATTCTAAAGAGACTTGCCAACAGTGGAGGTATTTTGCTTTACAGAACACAATAACAAACAATGATGCCTGCTCTGCTTTCAAATGGTGAAATAAAGAAACACCAGCAGTTTCAACTCATTTTCATTTAAAAATAATTGCATTTGGAACCCACACAAGCGAAATTGAAATAAAGGTTTAAATCAGACTCATCAAAGTTGACTGTCACTCCATATGTTAGAAAGTAAAGTTAAGGTAGTTTGACAAGGTAGTAGCAGTTTGTTGTTTTTCCTAATTGGTTCATTTCCTTATTTCTTTTAAAGTGCATGGCACTCCTTGGCTGCCTTTTCTGCTGCATGAATGCACAGTGCTGCTTGTGCTTCAGTACAGGCCAGCTGAACAGAAGATCTAGTTAAGATCAATGAGATTAGAACATATTTAGAAAACATTACATAAAGACCAGCCAAGTAAGCCAAACAGACAAAAATAATGTGAATAAAACCCCCTGAATTTAATTTGCAATGATCTTTCAAGCAAGACAAAAGAAGGAATTAATTAGCCTAACCTTCAAATAGAACTGAAAAGCATATACTTGCATGCAAGGGCTGAGATGTTCTCCAAGAGGCATCATTTCTATATTCTCTCGAATTTGTAGCCTTGTCGCTCTGCAATGCTTCATTGATCTCCTGTCACAGGCTTTCTTTATGATAGTATCACCTGATAAAGAGAATTTTGAGTTGAATGGTCCAAAGTGAGGTTTTCTTATTCTTGGCAAGTTTTCAGTAACAGATGTTAGAGAAATTACAATGAAACAGAATTACAGGTGTTTTACTCTTCTGCCCAAATTTGATATTGGCTTTTTAGAACTCAGTCGCCAGAGACTCAATGAATAAGTGGTTTTTAAAGTCCGTAGGCTCTCTCTTCGGTTCTTAAAGGTAATGTATGTCTGTTTTAATGTGTATGAGCCAGCTTATAGCTCTCTTGCCTCCAGCCTTTTGTAGCTAACATTAGGCCACTAGCAAGAAGAGTGAGTATGAAAAGATTGCTCCTGAGATCCCTACAGTTATAAATTCAATCCCATTTCATAAACAGAGAAGAGATTACAGGTCTGAGGGACATGGATCTTAGTCCATTTTTCCTCAAGCATCTAGCCTAACATAGATGAATTAGGGCTGGACATTTTGGAGCCCCACAGCTACCACATTTTCAGTGGCATCTCTCCTCCAAATTAATAGCTTGAAGAAGGTGGGAGGGAGGGAGGCACCTGATTTTCTATCAGTGACTTGTCATTTGGAATGAAATTATCCCATCAGGACATGAGTTAGGAAGAAATAAAATTTCAAGTATTGTAAACATGATTTTTTTTAAGCTTCTAATGTAACTCTGTGCAGACAAACTTTCCACTGAATATGAAAGAAGAATGAGTTTAAGATTATAAGAAGATAAAAAAGACTGTACTTTGTTGCAGCAAAGGGCCGTTCAACTCAGTGTGCTGTTTCTAGCAGTTGTCATATGTGAACACTTAGGGAAGAGTACAAACAGGGTAAAAATAGGGTTCTTCCTCTGATCGCTTTCCGTGCCTCAGGACTGAGCTAGATGCATTTAGCAAATCTAAACAGATTTCTTTTCCATTAGGTTTTTCAGTCTTCCCCAGAGTCCATGTAAAATTTAGAATCTACTATGTCCTCTGGCAAGGAGTCCAACAAGGCTGTTATTCCTTACTTTAAGTGCCATATTTTAGCATTTGTTTTCACTCTGGCAGCTGTCATCTCTTTTCTAATCTGAAAAGTCCTTGTTTACCTAGTCATTCCTTGCTTGAAAACATACCACTCCTATAATCATCTTCTCTTCCCTTATCTGATTTTTTTGTTTTTATCTTTGCTAGGGGGGCAAGAGCTGTTCATAATGTTGAAGGTAGGGGCAAACAGTTATTAAGTTATGACTCCAAGTTGGTTGTCCAATCATATTTTAAGATATTTGCCTTTTTCTGCAACTGTAACCTGTTCTGTTTTTTCCTTCAGTTTTCAGAGAGAGATTTTGAAGTTGCATTTGAAGAATAGAAGTGTTATAAATAAATTATGACCCTATTAACTGAGTGTTTACAAGTCAGAACAAAAAACTTCAGACACTGCTCTACAAAGCAATGCCTCTGTTTACAAAGAACAGTGTCCAAATAAACACTTCTATAAAATTTAGGCAACATCAAGTTTATTTTTTTCTTAGAATCAAAGCTTGCTTTTAGTTTACAACTTTGTCACAGACAGTAGGTGAATTTTCAGGACAAAATAGGGACTGAATATCTAATAAGCTGATATAAAATTAACAGAGCAGCAGCAGCAGCCTCTCTGTTCTGACCATTAATGCAACTTGGGCTTCAAAGTCAACTATATACTTCTGAAATTTTTACCCAGCTTGTTAATCTGCACAAGATACTGTTTGATACATCTGAAAGTAGAGTCATCTCTGGATTTTGCATGGCATTGTGTGATGGGTTGTTTTTGTAGGCCTTCCTTGGTAACCAGGGTCAAAATCTAGGAAGTATTCCATCTCTTTATGTAATCAGGTGTATATAAGGCGAGGGGGGAGGTGTTCTCTCTCTTTTTGCTCTCTTTTCCTTCACGGGCTAGCATGCTGACAGGCTCTCTGTGTTTAGGTCTGGCTTATCTGTGTTAAGTGAGGCCTGCTCTGAGGGCTGTTTGCCTGGGCTGGCAGCGAAGGTTAAGAATCTGCTTTTCCTAAGGAAAGTAGTGAATTTACTATTGTGTTTGTTACTTACTGAGTTAATTCCTAAGTCTAGATTGTATATATTTGTTTGTCTCCTTTCCCTTTTTGTCTCACTCTCCCCTTTCCCTTCCCCTTGTCCCTTATGGGGTTGTTTGGGGGTCCCTGTCTCGTTGTACATAGTATATAAATTTAATATATGGAAATATATATATATTTCTTCAACTTTCTCTTGCTGCTTTTTGCCATTTCGGGAGAGGGAGGGGGGAATCTCTCTTGCGAGGTTTGGCTTTTGGCAGAGAGCCAACCCAAACTTTCACACATTGCACAAAGCAAACAAGCAAAAAAAGGGTACTAGAACATCTAATTAACTTTTTAAATATTCAAGAGGTTTTACCTTGCTTTGGGAAAATAAAAAATGCACAAATAATAAGATTTGCACACCCTGTCTCTGTTTTTCTCTTTATAGAAAAGGTACAAATATATAGGTGATATATTGGTAAAATATGCCCAATGTTAAGATACCTTGACTACTATGCAAACTTGTCTTTATCCGAATATGCTTTGAGAAGGAATATTTTCTGCTTAGAATGCAGTGCTGAAGTTTCTAGTGTTGTTTCCTGTGTGATCATGAGGTGTAATCTTCCTATATCAAGAAGAAAAGAAGTAAGTCTTGTTTCTAAAAGCAAAACTGTATGTCTGTCAATAGGAAGGAGGAGATTATACAAAATATAAGATATGCTCTCTAAAAGTTGTTCTGTCACTAGGTGGACTTTGGTGGACACCTGACAAAATTCGCTTTTAAAAGTTACCTAAGTACAGCTTTTCTCAGTTGTTTGTCTTAGATGCTAAAGTCCAGTTTTCAAAGGAAGTGGTTCAATAGATGCACTTGATTCTGTTAAATAATTATATTAAACATCTAGTCCCCATTCTCGGACTGTGTACAGACTATACACATGTACTCTTGGCATGTTATGAGAGAATTAAGATAAGGAAGGGGAATCCAGAAATCTCTGGACTGTCTGAGGCCATGAAAGACAGATCCTTGAGTAATCTGGGTTATCACATTGGCTTGAAGTTCTTGGCCCTCTGATATATATAGCTGACAAGGCATCACAAAATGAAACTCTGTTTTTGCTTCACATAAAACTCCTGTATCCCCAAAAAAGAGCACAAGAAGGATGCACAGTTGCAAAATTTATAATTCATCTGGTGATTACAGCAGTCTACATGTATTTGGCAACCTTCAGCCTTCAATGAAGGTACTGAATTCAAAAAAGCCATAGGGTCCATGTGTGAGATGGCTATCAAAATGGTGTAGTGGCTAGGGTCGTGCTCTGACTGATAGTCACATAAGCATGCTTACCCCATCTGAGTTGTTAACGTAGCAAACACTCACATCATGTTTACTGTTGCTGTACCAATGGTTTTGACCACAGTGACATATCACATCTGCTGCTTAACTGCATGTGTGAAAATATAGCTGAGTTCCTGCTCAACAGGGAATGATAGACTGTTTCAAGTGCCTACACATCATTTTTCAGATTGCAGACAGTGATAAAGAGGACTCTAACAACTTCAATGTAAGGAACAAAGCAGCAAGGAATGTACCGATTATAGAAGACAGAGCTTCTTGGCTGCTGTCAACAGAATTTGTGAGGCCTTCAGTCAGGGCAGAGGGGAAATACTGGAAAAGTCAGAAGCAAATATGGGATTAGAAGAAACAGAAGAGGTATGAAAGGGCATTATTTGGGTAATATTCCCTTGGCAAACTCAGTAAGTGTGACTCTGCTTTATGTCTGATACTGGACAGATATTCCTCCCCACTCTGGTTTAAAGATGCCAGATTTCTACTGTGAAGGTGCAATGAATGGAAGATGCATGCATATATCTGAAAGGGATATATCACTCTCTATATGGACCTTCCAGTGTAAAAGTCCAGGATAAGAGTCACTACCATATGTATCTCTTCCTAAATATATTAGTATAGTTTCAGAGTGCAAAACAGCAATAAAACAGCCATCTCTCAAGGTGTAATGAATTTCCTCTGTGGTTTAGAGAGAGTGTGAATGCATGGTTTTGTCTAGTTTGGATATTGAAGAAACAGCTCATGTGTCCAGAAGTGATTGAAGCAGTGGAATTTCTTCTGCAGTAATGAACTTGGAACAAAAAGATGGAGAGAGGGAGTTCTCTCATAGATGAAGGTCTTAAAGAAGGAGGTGAAGATGCTGAGAGTTTAAGAAAAAGTAAGACTGGCAGTGAGGCAGAGGCAGCATTGTGTATGACCTTGCCTTCATAACCAGTGTGATATCTTCTCAGAGTGATGTATTCTCCACTCTACATTTTAGAGCTCCCTCCACCCTCCAGTGCCCTCCTGCCTCCCCTGCTGTGCTTTGTAGCAATTTATTGTCCCAGGGAGACAACCATAGAACAGCAGGGAGAAAGTGTTTGATGCATGATGGGATCCAGTGCTATCCACACTGAAATAAATGTAGAGTGTGATGAGTTCTTCTGGATGTGTCTTATAGGTTGTGACTGTAATTCCCAGCATCCTATTTACAGAGGTGCTTGTTTTTCACCCCAGGTTATTCTTGTTATATTTTAATTACAAGCTCTTTAAAATGGAGACTAAGGTAGCTATCTAATTTTCACTGGCAATGCTAGATAGTACTCTCAGAATTTGATGTGACTTAGATGTTCAACTACAGTAATTTGTCTTGTGAGCTGAAATGCAACACTAGGGGAAAAAAAAGTAAATTTTTTGTTTGTGCTAATGTTTGTGAAATATTAGCAATAATCTTACTGTTGAGAACTATTTTCTTCAGTCTTCTGTATTACCCTCTGCTTAGTTTTGTGACTGTTCTTATTTTATTAATTTCAGGTAAATAAAATGCTTAAGAAGCTCCATACATTTTGGTGGGGGGTTTTTGGTTCTGGAATGGTTTCTATCCTAAATTAGGTAGAGAAAGAAAGATATATAATATCTTGCTCAGAGCCAAATTACTACATTTTTTAACTTATCAAGGTAGGATAGAAGTTAACATTTCCTTACTTAAAATAAGTTACTGACTTTTAGCATAGATTATTTATCATAGTAGTCAATCATGCCTCCTTTATATGGTGATTTTAGAGTGCTGATTTGACTAAGAAATAGTTCATAATTCCTTCATGGACTGATGGGTGGGTAGAAACAAGCTTTAACAAAATTTAGCAGCAGAAATAAATGGTCTTGCAAAATCTATTCAAGTATACTTGTATATGCAAGTGCATGATAACTTCCTAACTTACTAATATTGCAAAGATAGGGTTAAATTTTTGAGTTGCTGTTAAAAAGCCTTCCCAAAAATATGGTCATAAGTAATTGTTATAGTTTCAAAATCTTTCATGGAATTCTTTTTTTTTTCCTTACCAACAGAGCGATTTGGGAGTTGGAAACCAGAACCAGATGGCTTGTTGAAGCCCAGTCTGCCACTACCGGCTCGGCTCCCAGAGCCAGCTAACTGTCTAAAGCCGAAACAAAGAGATGGCTAATAGCTTTGCATTCCAGTGTGATGGCTGGGGAGGGAATTGGGGGAAGGTGAGAAGAAAAAGGTTTCCTGGTGCTTGCTGCACTTCTCTCCTCCATCTGCTTGGATGCCAGCTGCTACTTGCTGGGCTCATGGCAGCACGGGAAGGGGGTTCCTGGCTCACCCACCAACTCCGAGCACCCTGTGCTGTTCCTCTGAAAGAACAATCACCAGTGCCTGGATTTGCTACAGACTCATCAAGGGGCCAATGCCATCTGCAGGGGAATTGTTAACCCCTCCAGGGCTTCCAGAAAAAGGATGGTGAGAGGGTCCTTAAACTGCCCATGGGAAATATTCCAGCCGTTCCCTGTGGCCTCCATTCCCACTTGAGCTCCCGAACCAGCACCTCTCCCTACTCCCTGTCTGCCTCCCCAGAGCCCCCTGGGTCATCACAGCCTCTGCCTCCTGAGGCATGGCATCACCTCCTGCTGTTTGTAAACATAACTTCACCAAAGGGGCAGAGATAGGACTTGATTTGTTTGAAAGTTTTTGTTATACTGTTGCCATTTGTTCTGTTCTGGGTTGTTTTTGGGTGGTTTTTGTGGGTTTTTTTGGTTTTTTTTTTGGTTTTTTTTTTGTGTTTTTTTTTTTTTTTTTTTTTTTTTTTTTTTTTGGTTACACATATATATTTGTAGTAAAGAACTGTTATCCTTTTGTTTCTATTTTCTGATTAAAGTCTCTTAATTTCAAAGGTTGTGGTGATTTATTGAGGAGAGGCCCCCTTCCTGGTCCAGAAGGATTTCTCACTTTCCTTGATAGACATCTTGCTTTCTTTTAAACAGAGACAGTAATTAAAGAAAACACAGATTATTCAGGTAGCATTCTTCATTCCTGAACTGAAGCTCTTTAAGGAAAGTCTGTCTTACAGCACAGATTATGTACAGAGAATCACCCC
>VXBX01005330.1:3001-23313 GCA_013400415.1 Scytalopus superciliaris
TGTGTTTGGGGTTTTTTTTTTTTTTTTTTTTTCCGTATTTCAGGACATTTGTGATCACCCAGTGGACATCTCTAAGTTTTGAAGTTTTGTACAGAATATGAGGAAGTTTAGAGGTTTTTGTAACTTGTTTTTGTCACGTGTTTGTCACTAGCTGTGGTCACAGCTACCTGCATATAATTGTAGCTATGTGTAGGTGTATGGCTGTGATAGAAATTTGTAGGCCTGTTTATAGAGAACTAAATTCTCATCCAAATATTTATGGACTCCTAAGTCTGTTACTGCAGAGTTTGAAATAATGACTGTAAAAAATCTCAGCTACTGCATGGATGTCCCAGAAGCATTCAGTGATAAAGACTTCTGAATAGTTTATAGAGGACAGTTTGAGTGTCAATAAAGTTTTTATTCATTTGCATCTATAAGCATTAGATTAGACTGCATAATTATTTTCTTTTATAGAGCTTGCAAAACCTTTAGACTTAGAGAAGCCTTTGGCCTCATTAAGATGGTACATTGTGATGATTGTGACAGCTTTGCAACAGGGGGAGGAAGTATTGTCTGTATTGAGAGAGGGGCTTCTCCCCTGGGGGGTATATGATGACAGGTGAAGAGATGTGAGGGATGTGGCAGGATCTGGACCAAAGCTCTGTCTTAAACCTAACAGCAGATCTCTGATAAAAGGGGATCCTTCAGGCAAGGATGTGAGACCAAGACAGGTAGAGATAAATACTTCTCTTAATAAATATATCTAGCTTCAGCCAACCTGCATCTTTGGATGGTACCCTGTATATGAGCATATGGGTGCAGTGAATGGTATTTTAAAGAAATAAGCAAAAATAATTCTCACATTGTAGTTTGCACTGAGATAGCGGAACTGTTTCAGGGGACTAAAACCCTAACAAGTAAAATGCTTGGGGTGCAGTCCATCCCACATTCAAAATTGCAGTTCTAGAGATTTTGAGTGCACTTCAGATGAGATTTTCTCTGTATGGCTGCAGCTGTGCACCATCCCTGTTATATTGGCTGAGAAAAGGCTATTATGTATGTCTTGAATATATTAATTTAAAATGCAGATAAGACAGGTCTTCAATTTTGAATTTTGCATAGGAAAAAATATATGGAAGTAAATTACTTCTATCTTTCCTTGCAACTGAAGTTACTGTTGGCTGACGCTATCTGCAAGGAAACTGCAGTGCTGTTTTTGATAGCTTTGGTTCTTATTCCCCTTACCTTGGACACCTACATAGCAGAGTTCATGAAAGAAAGTGTTTCATTCCTTTCTGCGAGTGGAAAGCTCTAGCTCTAAAGTTGCCAGTTGGCATGCAGTTTACTGTTATGCATAAAATAGATAGATTTAAATTCCTAATTTCTTCTCAGCAAGTTTGTAGATGACATGAAGCTGAGTGGTGCAATTAACACAACAGAAAGACAGGATATCATTCATCATGAGGGACCTGGACAAACTTGAGAAGTGGGCCCATGAGAACCTCATAAAGTTCCATAAGTACTGCACTGGGATCAGGGCAATCCTAGGCATGAGTATATGAGATGAACTCATTGAGATCAGCCCTGTGGATAAGGACTTAAGGGGCTCTCATAGCTGAAAAGCTGTACATGAGTCAATAGTGTGTGCTCACAGTCCAGAAGGTCAACTACATCCTGGGCTGCATCAAGAGCAGTATGGCTAGCAGGTCAAGGGAGGTGATTCTGCCCTTTTACTCTGCTCTTGTGACACCACACCTGAAGTGCTGCATCCAGGTCAGGGTCCTTAGAACAAAAAATATGTGGACCCATTAGAGTGGGCCTAGAGGAGGGCCACGAAGGTGGTCAGAGGTCTGGAATACCTTTTATTTGAAGATAGGCTGAGAGTTGGAGTTGTTCAGTCTGGAGAAAAGAAGGTGTCAAAGAGACCTCATTGTGTTCTTCTAGTACCTTAAGGGCGCTTATAAAAAGGAGTAAGAAGAACTTATTTTATGGGCAAATAGTGACAGGACAAGGGGCAATGATTTTAAGTTGAAAGATGGTAGGTTTAAATTAGAGGGTAGAATGAAATTTTTCACTCAGAAGGTGGTGAAACACTGAAACAGGTTGCTCAGAGAAGCTGCAGGTGTGCCATTCCTTGAAGTGTTAAAGGCCAGGTTGGATGGAGTTTTGAGCAACCTGATTTAGTGAGCGGCATCCTTTCCCTTGGCAGCAGAGTTGGAACTAGATTATCTTTAAAGTCCCTTCCAACCCAAACCATTCTAAGATCCCCTGTGGTGAATTTTGCATATTCTTGATGTAGAATAAGTGACAGTGTTTAAGTACTTTCTAGAAATGCTGCTCTATGATTTTATTTTGCCCTTAGTTTCCAGGAAGAAATGTTAAATGCAAATAGTTTCTCTTTATTTGCAGTAGGTCAAACTAATTTAGCTAAAGTTCACATCTATCTGCATAGAAGATTATTGTAAACACAATAAAATTCAAAGGTCATTTCTGTGACTGAAGGAGGATCAAAGGTGCTTTCTGAGCTATTTTAATCCACTTCAGAGCATTGTAATGAGTTTAGCAAAGGGTGAAAGTCCAAGGCTTTCCCTTGCCATTGTCCTTTGTATAACTCTATTAACTATTCACTAGTCTAGCATTGTAACTTGTTCAATGGTGAATGAAGGAGAATCTGTCAAGGGGAAGTTAGGGTAAAAGACCTCCTGATGTATGCTGATTTTGTTGATATGTTTCATCAGTTGAACAGTAACGGCTTAGAAAGCAGAAGTCAATCTTACCCTGATAATGAAGTCTTAATACTTACAGCCTGTTACAAGAGTAAATGCTGATCTTCAGCCAGGCTGCAAAAGCACTGTGCTGTATACAGTTTCAAAAATAATCTTGAATAACAGATCTGTATGTTGACTCTTAAGGTGTTTCCTGGTGCTTAAGGAGGAATACACTTTGTTTGGTTTCCGCAAAATTTTAATATTGCCAAGTTTCCCTTTTATGTAACAGTCAGAATATTTGCTGTGGAGCTGTTCTAGCCCAACTGGGCACTACTGAAGTAATATAAGCGGAGGTTATTAGGCCATGACACTACTCTCAGGCTAAAGAAGTGGCCTGAACTGTGAAGATGTTTAACTTTATTACCTGCAGGTAAGAAATCATGGTTTTCAATACAGAAAAACCTACCCAGGATTCACTGGTCAGTAGTTTGATAATACATAAATGAAGATGTCTTGTTGATGTAATGTGTCATGTAAATTGTTTATCCTCTCCTGAACCAATCAGTTGCTCCCTAGTTATCAGAAATGGTGTTCAACTCTTGTTTCTATAATACGAACTTGCAGTAATTAAATATATATAACTGAAGAGCAAGCAGTTACAGAGAAATACTTGTGTTTGTTGTTTTTCTTTTATATTTATCTTTGAGCTGGTGCAATTACCTCTGATTCTGATTGAATTGTGATGATGTACACAAAGCTGCTGAACTCTGGTAGCTGATCAGAACAATCAGAATGGAATGAGAAGGGTGAGGTACTTTGGTTATGAGACTGTTGAGGTTTGCACCTATTCTAAGATCCTTCAATATTCTGCTCAAAACCAAAGAGTTTATATAATTTTGTTTGATTGTGATACAGGTAGTGCACAGAATCATAGAATGGCTTGGGTTGGAAGGGACCTTAAAAATCTTCTACTTTCAGTGTCCCTGCTTACAGCAGGGACACCTTTCATAGGCAAGGTTTCTCAGAGCTCTGTTCAGCCTGGCTGTGAACACTTCCAGGGACAGGGCATCCATAACTTCTCTGGGCAACCTCTTCCAGTGATTCACCACACACATAGTAAAGAATTTATTTCTAATATCTAATTTAAACCTACTTGGTTTCAGTTTGAAGCCATTCCCCCTTGTCCTGTCACTACATGCCCTTGTAAATAGTCTTTCTTCATTTTTCTCATAGGCCCCTTCAGATATGGGAAGGTTGCAATTAGGTCACCCCAAAGCTTTCTGTTTTCTAGGCTGTACAGTCCCAAATCTCTCAGCCTTTCCTTATAGGACCTTAATGATTCCCTTCATAGGCAATCATCCTACTAGTCAGCTTGGTGTCCCTCCTCTGGACTCACTCTGACAGGTCAATGTCCTTCCTGTGTTGGGGAACCCAGAGATGGATGCAGTACCCTAGATGCCATCTCCTCTTTTCAAAGTTAACATAATTATAGTTATGGACCTGCATAAGGCCAAGGTAACCTCCTAGACCCATGCCCCCCAAAACAGACAAAATAATAAAATCTAAAGACTCAACAACAACGCACAACAACAACAAAACCAAAACTCCAAATCCTGTTTGGAGTGAAACGAAAACCATCCTTTCATTAAAGCCCTAAGACTTCTTCCAAGTTCATCTAACTCACTGATGAAAGACTTTGACTATGCAGTCATATGCAGATTAATAAGGAAATGTCATTCCTGATGTAGAAAGATTGTTTCAGCTTGTGACTCCTCCAACTAATAAAATGCCAGTCTGAAATTACCCAGTTGAACTGATTAAGTCTATTGCAAAGAAACTAGCAAAGTTTCCATGGAAAAACACAACTCCATCAATAAGGTTTCTAAGCTTTATGGTACTCCCCAAAAGGGAATTACACCCTGAGCAGATGAGGCAATTAATCTCTGTTTCCATCTCTTCACTTGGAGAATTCTAACTGCAATGAACAAAGCCCTTTAAAAGCAATAAAAAATGGTTGCTCCTTGACTCTTCTACAGAAATTTATAGGATATTGTTCACACAAAGACATTTCCCAGTGGAATGTCTCTTTTCAATGGTAGCCTTTGGAAATTGCATGAACCAAACAGCAAGCACCTACATATGTGAATGGAGTGTGTTGCTATTCTGCAGGAATGGGATGTGAGATTCTACATTACATTTGGATTATTATACCAGCCAGATCCTGAAAATATTTAATGAGCATGCTAGTAAATGTGACAGCTTAACAATGACAATGTTTGATTTCACATTAATTTATCTCTTGTGGAGAACAGATATATTGTTTTTTAGACACATCTGTATTCCTCAAAGAAAACCAATTCATGTTGAAAGAAAGTTTGAATGCCAGGAAGAAGATCATTAAGTGTGATAAATGAATCTATGAATGATCTTAGTGTGCCTGCTGACAGCAAGAATTTCAGGAAAGACTGGCAAAAGTGAAAAGTTTTCAGATCTGAAAAGTTTGTTGTTTATACTAGTGACAACCAGAATGTCTCAGAGCTTTCACTGAAAAACCTGGAAATTATTCCTCTGATGCTATATTCCTTTCTCTTGGGAAGTAAAATGAGCAAGTAGGTTCTGATGTGATTAGAAGTAAATGTTTAATTTAATTAGCATTAGCTTTGAAGGACAGAATCCTTTGTGAAACAGACAGATCAAACTTTACTGGAGTAGTATGCATGTAGGATGTACTTGTCCTATAACTGTGGTTAAATTAAAGTTTCTTCTTCTGAATTTAACCTGTGAAAAGAAACAGATATTTAAAAGAAGAAGAAATCAAGTTACTCAGTATTTTATATTTATTTATGTATTGTTCCCCAATGGGTGTTAACTCCAGAGAGTTTCATGGACCATGAGTTACTGTAGGATTCTTCTGCCCTGTACAGCACCATGCTGGGAGAGAATCTTTCACGCTCATCATCTGAATGTTTGTTGGGTCACAAGTGAAGAGGAGCAACATTCTCACTTAGTGGATAGTGTTTCCTATTCCACCAATGCAATTTAATGAATTTAGGTTACACCAGTGATACCAAATGCAAAAATAAATAAATGGAGTTATTTCAACTGATGATCAAAATGAAAATTTGAATTGTTTTGCAGTCTTTTCACTTGCAGCTTACAACAAACCTCCAACTTTTAATAGGGTTCAGTAATCTGTATTATTTTAAAGTGTTCTAGCTCAATTGTTGCATATGTTCTTATGTTGCTTGTCCTTTAACATAAGAAACATACCAGAATATCATGTCCTCTAATATCAGTTTGAGGAACTAACCTGGTAAGTGACAGGTTTCAGTCAGTGTACCTTAGTGGTTGACCCATATCTGTAAAATTTGCTCCAATTCAACATAGGATTCTAGTTAACAAACTCATTATTTGTATGGAATTTCATGGGGAAGACTGTGTACATTCTGTGATTATGGAACTTAAGTTAGATTGGGGAAGCACTTTGTATGATTTTTTTTTTTTTCTTTTGAATGTACATCTTGAAAGCCTTACGGACTTTCATATCTATTAGAAAATAATTGATAGGTGAATTATGTAAACTGAAAGACTGAACACAAATATATTTAGTCCCAGT
The DNA here is from genome assembly GCA_013400415.1 of Scytalopus superciliaris. Classification (NCBI taxonomy): domain Eukaryota; kingdom Metazoa; phylum Chordata; class Aves; order Passeriformes; family Rhinocryptidae; genus Scytalopus; species Scytalopus superciliaris. The sequence continues at coordinate 9,308 of VXBX01005330.1, forward strand.
GTTCAGTGTATAGTATGGCTTTTTGAGAAGTTCCTACAAGCAACTGGGACTCATCATAATCTATTGCTTATAATGCACGTCCAGGTCAGCTACATGGCTGGTGTCTTTGAAGAATGTAGATGCACATCCTCTGAACATGTCAGAGATGGATATAAAGTACAGATATTTTCCTAGGGTATTTTTACTGTTTCTAAATTATACTAATCTAAAATAATCTTTTCCACAATTGGTCTTTGCAGGAAGTGTCTGCTGGAAACTTTATATCTTATTTATGTCAGAAATCTGAAAGCATATTCATGATTATTCAGTTACTCTGTTTTGAACTGAAATAACATTAAGGACTATATTTTTGTCAAAAAACTACCCAAACACCAATTCTGTTGTAATTCCTCCACAAAAAACCCCCACACAAACGGAACAAAACAAACAACCCCAAACTACTCAAAAACTGCTAGCCCCTCAATCCCCCCAACAAAAAAAAAGGACCACAGAAAACAATCATGATAGTCAAGATGACTCAGCCTCCCTAAAAATTTTAATGATATTAGTATTGAAAATAGATTTAACCTTTTGATTCAACAATTATTGAAGTTAAAAATTGCTTTCCTTCTGATGTGAGCATTCTTTTCAGTTTAATATTATTCTCTGTATTTAAGACTCAAAACTCATTAAAACAAACATACTAAAATCCTCTGTAGAATCCTGCTAGAAAGGGATTCTCTATTTAGTTGGATCATACTTTATGAATGAGTGTTCTGAACTGACTTACACCCACTTTGAAGAGACGAGGTCAAGCAAGTACCTTGAGCCCTACAGGGGACCTAGTGAATGCTAAAGGTTCCATCTCTGTCTCAGCAATATCTGACCAATTCTGTACAGCTCCTCTCATAACAGCTCACTGTGCATCAGAAGCTGGTTATTGTCCAAGACAAAGCCTAGAAATCTTAATGTAGTGATTATTGCTACTTCTTCTAATCAGATGTGGGGGTATACAGGAGCAGAATACTCACAGTGCATGCTAGAGTGTATGTTGTGGGTGACAGAAATCACCCAGCCTGCATGCATTTTATATATTCCTTCAGGCGATAGGAAAACTAATTTTGTTCCTGAAGAATAGGTTTGGATTGGCTTTTATTCAAAATGATCAACTTTTCTGTTTGAAATAATAGCGATTTTCTGAAATACATAGCAGACATCTGAATGTGTAGGAAAGGTTGTGTTAAAGGAATTCAAGATAGCAGAAATTAGCCTTCAAATGTTAGGAATTACTGTTGGCTTTGTTGGGTAGAATAGACGCACTGCAATAGGGTATTCTCATTCCAAGCAATATTACACTGATAATGCTTTCTGTCTGGGGCTGAAGTATTTGACTGAAGAGAAATTTGTAGTTGTCTCCTGATGTCAACAACCTGCAGAAGGGAATGAACACAATAGATTAGTCTAACGGTTACGGAATGCAGTAAGTGCTCACACTGGGAAGCAGAGTATTATTTAATTTTTAATACTGCAAGGCTTGCAGTTTAAAAATTATGATTAATGCACAGAATTAGTCTTGGATCTTGGGTCCTGTCCCATGACTGTTTAAAGAGACTAAATCACTTATGCAGCCTTGAGACTGACTCATCTTAAATGAGAATTATCATTGCTTTCCTCAAAAAGAAAGTTGAGTATCACTTCTTTCACTTAATAAAGGTTGTAAAGGTTGTGAAGTTGCAGAAAAATGTTTCAGTCAGTGAAAGTGTGAAGAAGAAAATCCCAAATTTTCAAGCATAATTATCACAAGTATAACATTACCTTGTGTTGGAAGCTGAAATATGACTTTTTGGCTAAATATTGCAGATCTTATATTAGGTTGAGAACTTTTTTTTTTCTCTTTCCTTCTCCTAAAGTAATGAGCAATTTGGAAGGCTCCTTTAATTATTATGGTGGAGAGGGTGAGAGGGAGAATATAGACAATTGGTGTAACAGCAGGGTTTTTTGCAGTTTGCTCATTTTATACCTGTATGCACTAAGTGAGCAACATTTATCCAAGACAGAAGTAGCTTGTTCCTTCTGCCGAGGAGCTACAAAATGAGATGTGTTCATGTGTGGACAGTGCTTACACAAGGTAGAGGTGGCTGGCGTGCACTGTGGATGTGGAGCATGTCCTGAAAGCGCTGGGCTTGCCTGTCCCCATGTGGTCTGTGTAATGCACTTGCAACACTGCAGGTCTGCTCTAGGCTCAGCCTGGCATGCATCATGGTTGCTAGTGAGATATGAGGTCAATAAAAAGGAGCTGCTGTATCTGAAAACTCTGGTAACCAAAAGTCTTTAGACTTGTCAGTGCAGGGAAAGCTTGCTAATGAAAGAAAACTCCTGGGGAAAGCCTTGATATCGGGGGCTACTTTTGGAATAATCCTGCAGCAAGTGGGATGTGCCCCAACAGAGAAACAGAGAAAGCAATTAAAACTAAAACTAATCAAATATAATGCAAATTGGTGCAACAAGTAATAATTTGATATTTACAATCTGTTCTGATGGTGTAAAACTCACTGTGGGGGGCTGATATGGAGTGTATGATATTTTCTGTAGCAGAGCCCAAGTAAAATGATGATACTGATTTCAATTTGTAGGGCTGATACTACTTTCCTGGCAGTATTGACCCTCTGCTATTTTCTCGTCTTCCATGCTTCAACCATACAACGTATCTCATGAAGTACCACAAAGAGTAATTTGCTCCCTTTCAACTTTTTCCTAGGTGGCAAGACCACTGTCAGCACAATAGAGAGAAGAAAGATAATGAGATTTAAATAAACTGCTTAAAATTGACAGTTTTAAGCATCTGTCTTCCACTCTGTTTTCTATGGAGGGAATGGCTCTTTCCAAGCTGGGTAAAGTCAGAGTAAAATATATTTATCAAGATGTGGATTTGAATATGGTTCTTAGTCTGAAGCTAATTAAATAGAAAATCCTCACTAATTTTGTAGAAGCTGGTTTATTCATTACTTTTGTTCTTTGGATGGACAACCAGTAGAAGCAACAGATTAAAAACAAATTTCTCACTATAAATAAAAATATATTGAAATAGCTGATCTGGTAAATTAATTTGGAAAGTTAGGTTTTTCAAGTTCATCTGACATGCAACTTTTTAAATAACCTCTTGCTTTTTTAAATGTTAATAACTTTTATATAACTGAATTTGAGATAAACTGGTATTTTTCCTATTTTAAAAAGAAAACCATTGGTCATTAAGTTCTATTGTAGGCTGTTGATCAGTTTTCTTCTTCTGGGACCATCATTTTAATAAACCTGCTTATAGAGCACAATTTGTAAAAGAGAGATGTTCTTTGTGAATAATTGCATTGCTTGTTTCTTACTGTGGTTTGAAACTATGATTGAGCTTTTTGCTGTTTTTTTAAGAGAAAGGGATACATACTCAAAATTTCTCCACCTTAAAGTTCCACCCCATGGTACATATACAGAACATCTAAGTGATTGTTGTGCACTGCTGACCAGAACAGGATTCAAATTGGATCATTTAAAAAATTAAAAATAAATAAAAATAGAAAATTATCATAGAACAGAAGAGCTCTGCCTATTAATTTTATTCTTCAGCAAATTGTTTCATCTGCTCTTTGCACTTCAAACTTCAGGTATCCCTGACCTAGTTGCTTGAAATGATACTGAATTGGCAACTTATATTGTTCTGGAGAAGAAAGTTAATTTAGTGTGAGAGAGCCTTGGGAAATCTTTGAAAGATTTATGGAAATTTCTACTCAAACTCTCTTATCTGTGGCTTTATGAACTTAAAACTGAATTTGGAAAAAAATAATCCACAAAATAAAAGCGAAATGCTGAGTGTGCATGTGCTCTACAAGTTCAGTGAAGGAAAGCAGAGGTAAAAATATCTCCCAGCTATGACGTGTAAAGCAGGAATGAATGGTTGAAAAGGAAAGGAAGCTTCCAGGGATGTACTTACCAAATATTTCACTGAGTAAATGACACATGAAAAGACAAATGCAAGGCCATTTAGGATTCATTTGCACAGACATACTACCAGCCATCGAGATATTTTTTTTTCCTGATTTTAATGAACTTTTTGCTCCTGGAAAAAATTGTAGAAGAGCCAGAGTGAATGTAAGTTAATGTTAGCTATTGGTACAGACATTTTATGTTGCTATATACTGGGTGCTAAAAAGCTGTGTATGGTGGGATTTCAAAAGTGATGTCTTCTGTTAGTAACCAAGAAAGCATTTAGTTGGTGATGTTTTGCAGTCAGTATAAATAATCTGGGTTTATAATATGGGATTTATATTTTAAATATCTATTGGGCAACTTGAGTACCACCGACTCTTCTTTTTCTTAGGAGAGTGGATAACTGAAGTGATTTGATAAAACCTGAGTGAGCCACTGCATGTGAAGGCTCATGTCTTCCAGTATGTGCTGCCATACTTAATTTCTCTAGTGAACTTTCATTGATCTTCACTGATAGGGGTGAAATAATTAATGAAAAATAGAATAATTTCATAACACTCATTTGAACCATTTGTTTGTTCTGTGTTAAGTACAAGGTGGATGACTGAATTTTATCTTTATAAATTATAAAAAAATGGTGTTTTTAATGACGAAATACTGCTTTATACTGAGCATGAAAACTGAACAGTTTATGTCTCAAGTTGAGTTCTGTTTTCATGTTATAGAGACATGAATGAACAACTTTTATTACTTTTGTTTTATCTACTCTATTTAAACATTACTATTTCACTAAATTTGTCATACAGAGTAATGGTACATAGCTAAATACCAAAATCATGCTGTATCTCTCAACAAAAAACATAGGTTTACCAAAACTGGCTGTACAAAAAGATACTGAGAGACAACTACGTTATTGCTAGTTAGTTAAAAGAAAAAAAAAAAAAACAAACCTAAATTTTGGATAAAATTATCAGGTGCCTAAGGGTAATGAATCAACAGTTTAATGCTTGCATGAACAGCATAGCTTTTTGAATTACATATTGGAAACACTGACATCAGATGCATACAGAATAAGAAAACACTCATGAACTTAACCTTGAATGCACAGCTATTTTTGTTAATTCTTATGCCATTTCTCTACTTACCTATGCACTTCCTTCATTACTGAAGCCCTAAATTGAACACGCTTAAATTTCTCACGTGTGACAAGGTGAGATATGCTTTTTTATTGTGGCTTACTTGCTGAGTAAAATGAAAGGATCCACTGTATCCCTGACTGAAAACTCAAACCTGTGACTTCCAGCATTGTTTTCTTGATAAATTTGTAAATTTGGCCTTCTAGACTTCTATGAGTGGCAATTCTTTTTTTTTTTAAATCCTAGCAATAAATTAGGTTTTAAAATTGCCTTACAGCTTACAGTTGCACCTTTAGAACAAGTAGCAGGTCCTAGGAGAACCCCAAGCCTTAAGTCCCTTTCATTGCCTTTCTTTTTTTAAATCAGGCAAGAAATAAAAAATGTTCCTGTTCCCCCACAAGACTTTTTCATCCCTTTTCCAATTCTCTTTCTTACTTCATGGTTGTTTTCCTTTCTTGGTGTGGCAACTGCTATGGCTTTGCCTTTCATCAATGACTGGAAGGACACCTCTTCATATGCCAACAGAGATGAAGACTTACTGCTGGTAAATTTTACTGCAAGTAGTCCTGAATGCTGTGGTGCTAATTAGAACATTAAGAGGAAGTAAGCAGGATGTTAAATCAGTTGCAAAATGTGCACATGAGAATATTCACCATAGTAATTCAAAGTTATTCTGATAAAATTTCAACAAAGCATAGCTGAAAATGGTTCCAGTTTTGATGAATCACAAGGGGAGAGGGAATGTGGCTAGTTTTACTAGTTAGAAAATGGATCAAAGGCTTTCCCCTGGAATTTCAGTGTGTTAAGTGTACTTCCAGGTGTCTAATCTCCTTTGCCCTCTCCAATATCAATGTGACTTTTAATTTCTGCAAATCTTTGTCAGTTCAGCTGTGTAATGTTAGTACCTTTCTGGATTTTTTTTCCAAGTTTTATCCTCTCCATCCACACTCTGTTCCAAATACAATTGGCAAGCCAGAAAATTTTTTACTATTCAAATCTTTCCTGTAAACTTTCCTTTTATAGAGGTATCTGTAAAAAATTAGCTTTCACTCATCCTGACTTATAAATGTGTGGATTATGTGGCTGGAATATCTTCATACAATAAAAATGTTCAGTGCTGTTATTTATTCAATTATATTAACTCATCAACTTTTTTTTTTTCCCCCCCTACATGCTGTTTATACTGTTGATAGGGAAGCAAAACGGAAAACAACGTGTTTAAATCAAAGTCAGGGTGACTCAAAGGGAGAGCCTGCAAAGTCATGCTGGTGTTGCAGAATAGTGTACACTGAGCCTTACGATTAGGGTGGCAATGCAGAAGACCTTGCAATTCAGGAACAAACAGATCTGATGCTTTTAAATAGTCAAGTGTATTCTTATTATGATTTATCTTGTTGGAACAGCAGGTTTTGACTAGAAGTGGAAGATTAAATTCAGGGTATCCTGCTGTTGTAGAGGAAGAGAAGATACCTGTAGGTCATAATTATTTGACCAAAGGAGAGTGTTTGTAAAACCCAGTACCATTTGGATAAATCACCCCTCCGGGCTTTTATCCTGATGAACAGCCGAAATACTTAAACATTCACAGGAGAAGGCAGAGGTCAAAACTGAAGTACGGGATCTGGAGCTGGAAGTTCTGTATTTATTTCTTGTCTGTGAAATAACTCCAGCATGACTGTAAAGTGCTCACTCACTGCCTCTGCTGTGTGTCCTGGAAAGAAGTGAGAGCAGTAATAGTTTCTTTACAGGACGTATACAAAGCTAAATTTCTAGGTGTTTGCATCTACCCTCATGGTAATAAAAAAATCAGTGCAAGAATAACTAATCCTGCTCCTACCTATGCAGAAAGGAGGAAAAATTAAACCACTCTAACTACAATAACGTATCTGCAGTTACAACTCAGTTACAAATTGTGACTTGAGTTTCAACTTTGTAAAGCTGTCTTTGTTTATAATACTGGTCTCTGTGAAGCTGAGCACGTTGCTGCAGCTTTAATTGCTTAATATAATTTGAAGGTGCTAGTTTATTGGTACAATTGCCTTTCCTTCCTTGGTGTAATTGCAAGAATGTTGAGAGATTATTAGTTTAAAGTGACCCTTCTCATGTGTCATTGCCTCAGTGTTTCTGTTGTTCAGGAAATACTCTTTCATTTTAAAGAATTTTTAAGATTTTCAAGACATGTTAAAGGCTGTATTAACTTACTTGGAACAAGGTTTTTGACAGAAGTTACCTAAGACACCTGATATCCATGCTTCTATTATCTGGAATATGTCTTCAGTAAGCAAAAACTGAAGGAAATGCAGTGTGGTCATACAGAAGACCAACACACCTGCAGTCTTCTGAGCCCTGGGAAGATAATGTCTTGATGATATGCTACTTTTTTATTTTGCAGTAACACATAGACATGCTATGGAATAGCCCTAGCTGTTCTTCCTTCATGTTTACCTACCTATTTAACACTCCACTTTGCAGTTCTTTACCTAACATCCTACAATGTTACTACGCTTCTAAATCTGTCTTTTTGGCTCTGAGCAGTTGCAATGAGAACAAACTGCTATCTCCACTGTGACTTTAAATCTCCAGCATTGCTATGCAGGCTCTGAAACCTCTGCTTAGCTCTGCTTTGCACTGTATTTAGTGTATAGTTGCTTTTTTTAAAAAGAGAAAATCTTAGCCATGCATGCATCTCTGAAGCTCATTAAATAACCTCTCATTTCCATGTTGCCAGCAGCTGGAGGAATTTGCCACATTTACAGACAAACACACATGTATGTACATAAACATATTTAACACATTTTTGTTGCAGCAACTTCATATTAGCTGTACCTAATTAGATGAAGAAAACTTTGAGCAGTAAAACAAATGAAAGTTTTCTTTTACAGTTTATCTTAGACACTTTAGCTGCAGTAATGTAATCTCATTTACAATTTCTTTCTCTTCCCTTGCACCACCCCGTGTTCACCTTTTCAATGAATCTCTGTAGCCTTAAGTTATACCATCTGATCCCCCAATTACCTGCCATGTTCTTTGTTTCCTTGCTACAGTATTTTCAGCTCTTTTCCTTACCTGCCCTCACATTAGCTGCTGAAACTGCAAGAGATAGTTACGTGCTGTGGCTTTTCAAAGCAATATAGTTGCTGGTCTCTGCTGTCTTCAACCAGAAAGTCTAGTTGGAGAGAATCACATAATTGCTTTTCCTCCCAATAGATACCTTAAACATAAATTTCCACTTGTCTTTCAAATTTTGTAGAAATTGCCAAGTTTTAATAGAGGGGCTGACAACAGTGGTCATGTAAGTCTCAGAATCAAAGTAACAATATTTGGAGTCTTTACTGTCAAAACTGATATATTTAGGAAAATATGATTTAGCAGTAAATTTTTGTATAAGTTGGAGATGATGAAAGCAGTATGATTAGAATGCTAATAAAGTGAGTATGATTGTTTTCATGTTTGTTTGGGTTTTTTGTTTTTTGTTTTGTTGACTGGTTTTTTATTGTAGCCAGCTAGTATCATACTGATGAAATAGGGACACAAATGTAAACTGGTAGTAAAAAAATGAGTCAGTACACCTGGATTGTCATGTGTCATAAGAATAGTATTTTCTTGACCTTGAACACTGTCTCCCTGAAAATTCTGGTAATTTTACTGTCAGTTGAAGACAGGAAAAGCCCCATGACTTATCAAATCCATTTTATAGGGAAAATTATTTTAAAAATACTTGAAATCTGTTCTACTATATAGGATGATATAGTACATATGCTATAAGAATATCATAGATAGGAGAAGATACGTATCTATAAGGTTTTATAAGTGATAGCAGACTAGAAAGATTCTAAGTGAAAGATTTCTGTGATATTTGATATGGCTACAACCTGTAAAGTTAAGTAGAAGCATAGAGTGATATAGGCTGGAAGGGAATTCTGGAAACAATTTAATACAAATTACTTGTTCAAAGCTTGGCTAGCTCTAGAGTTAAATCCCACTTAAAAGTACTTCCATGCCAGTAAGCGTGAGGAAAAGGCAACTGTCCTTCTTTGTTAGGAAATCCACTGGATGAAAGGCAGAAGGTGAAATGCAAGAGTTTCCTTGTCTCACCCCTTCTGAAGAAAATGAAGTAACTGAGAAGGTACTTATTTTCAGTTGAATATGCAGCTATTTGCTTAATAATTTCAGGAGATCCCGAGATCCGGCATGTACCTAAAGAGCAACTGTTCAATGGTAAGTCTTTGTTGTTTATTTTGGCCTCCAGGCCAGATATTTTGTAGGCATTCAGGACTGTTTGCTGTAAATCAGTTTCAGGGCAATGGTCTAGGAACTGAGACGTTTCATTTTTGTCCAAGATGGCTCTTACTGGTTTGAGCATATTTTTCTCAATATGAATTAAGAAAAGGTCAAGGGAACAGGCTCTAAGAAGAGACAAATGACAAATATGAAAGTAGATTATTTGCTCCAAGATCTCTTTTCTTGCAGTCATTCTTTAGTGCTGCAAGGTGTTAATATACTACTCCTGTCTTCAAATGTACCCAGTAGTTCCAATACATAGGAAACGTGTATATCCTCTTGATAATGAATGAAATATGTCTTATTCCTCCCTCAAGAGAAATAAAGCATCTTGATTTGTCATTTTGGTTGGAAGAATTCTCAATGTAAATTCCTCATTGATCCTAATACAGGGTTCACAAGGGAGGAAGCAGCTTAATTTTGACAGTGCCTAAGGCTTAGATGCAGTGACTACATAGAAATTGCTCTGAAAAAAATAGATTACTAAACCAAAACTCTTATTTTTGTAGCTGTCAATTTTGTTTAGGGATAAAGAAATCAAAGTCTCACATGCAGTTAAGATAGCTTTTAGAAGTACTAATTTGGAGATATTTGCTGATGAAGTATTTCTGAGTGAGTTTTTTTTTCCCAAAATTTCCTGTTCATACATAGGAAGGGGCTTGTCAATACCAAGTTTCCACTGTTTTTTTGAATCATTCTCATTTCTTTGGTCCACTTCCATGTGAAACTGACATTGAAACTTGACTGGTTGGTTATTTTGCATTTATGACTGTACACTATTACTTCTAAACAGCAAAGTAATTTTGCATTAAAAGAAGAGCCTAAATTTATGAAGATGGTAAAGCTTTCTCTTCACTCCCTAAAAACCTTGTTTTCTATAAATAATCAATTGATCCAGTGTGAATAGGTCTTGCTAAATCAGCAAAGGTGGTAAAATGCAAAAGCATGAAGAACAACAAGCTTCTTTCTCTACTGTTTTAATTGAAAAAAAATCTGATTTTTAAAATTCACATAGGGTCTTACTTAAAATATGTCTTGTTCAAGACATATAAAAACTCTTTAGAAACATTTGTTTTGTTATTTGACTATGACTTTTAAGCACCTCTAGGCTTTACAACTTTCCTGATTCCCACTGGTGTAGTTTTCGTCTCCTTGCTGGTTTTTTTTTTGGACACCAATGTTAGGCGCTTATAGCGGAACCATCACTACATTATTTATCCAGGACAAACATGTGTGATGAAATAAGACAAAGAATGTGTAAAATCTTCTAGAGTTCCCAATGATTTTATATTTCTGAGTGAAGTGTAATAATTTTAGTAATGGAAGCTGGTTTGGTTTGCTTCCCAGAAAGTTTTTGCATTCTCTTGGGAGTCACCGAGCACAGCATTCTATTCTGTAAGGAGTGCATGCCTGATGAGTAATGCAGCTACAGAACTGCAAAGCCTGCACAGGTAGGCAGCAATTCTATACATTTTCTGCAGTGCGGTGAAAAACTGAATTTGAAAGATCTGGACAGACAGAATATTTATTTAAAACTCCTGCACTCCTTATGTGGCCTTTGGAGAGTATTGACATCACAGATTGGTATTTAAAGCATCATATTGCTTAATACTGAGATGTATTACACTGCTGTGCTTCAGCATGCAGTTGTACAGAACTGGTCAAAATGGAAAATAATGAGCTAGGAGAGTCCTCCTACAAGAAGGACATCATGGTGTCAGAGCATGTACAGAGAGGGGCAATGGAGATGGTAAAAGGACTAGAGCATAAATATTATGAGGAACGACTGTTTAGCCTGGAGAAAAGGAGACTTAGGGGGACCTTATCACTCTCTACAACTACCTAAAAGGAGGTTGTAGCCAGGTGTGGGTCAGTCTGTTCTCCTGGATAACAAGTGATAGGAGGAGAGGAAATGGCCTCAAGTTGTGCCAGGGGAGGTTTAGATTGGATATTAAGAAAAAATTCTTTACTAGTGGTGGAATGAAACAGTGGGACAGGCTGCCCAGGGAAGTGGTGGAATCACTGTCCCTGGAGGTATTTAAAAGACATGTAGATGTGGCACTGAGGAACAGGGATTAGTGGTGAACTTGGCAGTGCTGGGTTAGTGGTTGGATTCAATGATATTAAATATCTTTCCAAACTTAAGGATTCTATGATTGTACAACGAGCTTTTGGCATGCTTACATAAAAATTTCTATGCATTTTTTTATTAATAATTCAGTCATTTCTTTTCAGAACTGGAGATCAATTTTATCTTTCCTTTAAAAAAATTGTGGTGTTATTTGAGAGTAAAAGTAGCTGCTTAGAAGCAGAATTTGCAAACTGCCGAATGAACATGACATTAATACTGGAGGGGAGAAATAAAAATATTAAAAAAGGTTAAAAATATTTACGTTATAAAGAAGCACTCTTAATCAGAAAGTGGTGAACTGTGGTGGTGTTATCTTACAGAGCATCCTTGTGCTGCAGTAGTATATTCATTACTATTAATGGTGTTATAACTAAGCAAAGCTTTTCACTAAGGAATTAATCCATTAAAATTCATCTGCACTGGTTGTCTACACTGGAAAGGTCTGTATACATATAAAGACTTTTACAACTAGAATGTTGGGTTTTTTTCATTTCATATATCCATACTTTAGCATGTGTCACGTTTATTCATTATTTTGAGATACTACTTCCTATTAACAATTGAGCTGTATGATAAAGCTGCATTTTGTACGGAATTTTTCTGTCCTTCTGTGATATGTAGGAACATTGAATTTCTGATAACTAACATGGAAAAATCCAGAGCTTACTCTCAGCAGTCTGCAAATTGTGTTGTAATAACCCTGGATTGTAACCAGCCAAGATACTATCAATCCAGCATTAACAGTGGATGATGCATTAAAACTCAATGTACTGTAAGTAATCAAATCCCAAAGAAAAACATTTAATACAGCTGTCCAGTGTGCCTGAAATATCTATTCAGTGGAACAATCTGTTTTAAGAGGATTTAAAACCAACTATTAAAATTCATCAATACCAACCAGAAAACCAACCAAAGAGAACTTCCTGCAGGCAGGAAGGCAGGTGGCAGTGACATCTAGTACAGGAAGATTGGGTCAAATGTGTCTTTCTGCTGACTCCATGCATCTACATGTCTTTTACGAAGTTCTAGTACTCATTTTTCTTACTTTCACAGTAACTATAGAAATTGTGAATACTGCTTTTATAAATCATACTGGACACTGTCAGAGACTCATTTAAAAGGGTGCAAGAGTGGCAAGAGTAACTGAACACTGTGCAGAATATTTTTTTTTTTTTTGAGAGGATATTTTTTGAATCGCTAAGCAGAAAGAGTGGAAGTATAAATCAGCTGGAAGGTAGAACTGTGATCTCCATGAAAAGGGGAAGACCGCAGTGAAGAATGTGGCTGAATTGAGCACTGGGTCCATTGCTTATACAGCAAAACAAAGAAATGTGAAAAAAGAGGTAACTCTTCATAGTGTCTGAAGGAAATACAAAAAGCACATCACAGAGAATTAGTGTGGAGGCTTTGAAAAAGAATTACTGGTCAGGACAAGAAAAGAAGGAATATTTTTGCCTCTGTGTATTATTTAAAATACAGGTGACTTAAAGGACAGGGCAAACACCAGTAAAACTGAAGTTTTGTGCCTTTTTTATGTAACTGTGGATTCTGCTTTCTAGATATTACAAGATTGTTGCCAAAGTGTTGAGTGAATGGTGTGTGAGAAGGAATGTGAAGTATAAACCTATAAGTGAAATTTGATCATTGTATGTTGAGACCTTTTAAAACTTTAATAATCTCCTGATCTGAAAAAATGTGGTGATTGTTCTGACTCTATCACAAATGTTTCACACATTGCTCACACAACAGGTGGACATGTATTTTTAGAGATTAAAACAATACCAGATATAAACTTACTGCCCTGCCTGAAGTTCTCCATTGTGCATGCTTAGTCCCTTTTATTCCATTGTCACACTGGGAATGATTGAGAATTAAGTCTCTTCTAGAGTAAACCTTCCTCTGTCTGCAGGATAGGAGCTTCTACACTTGGACTGATGTCTAATACTGGACATCCAACCCCATACAGTAGGACATCTGTTTTCCAAAATCCCCATGTTATCTAGTTAAAATCCAAAAGTCCATGTTATCTAGTTGATACTTTCTTTTCACTATTTCCATTTTCCCAGTGCCAATATTGCTCTGTCTTCATCTTATAGCTTCTCTTTCAGTAAGAGGCAAAACTTTCAGCTAGCTCTTTATCCATTCAGTACTCAAGTGTTTTACTAGTCTGTGTTTCAAATGGAGCATACTTATTTTTCCTATTCCTCCTACATAATCATCAAAACTGGCAGACCATTGGAAAACTAACTTCCTAAAAGCAAAGCATACAAATTCTTCAATCCATTTCTTTGTTCTTGATAACCTCTCAAGTAGCTACAGACTTTCTTTTGGGAAAAGCAGGCAACACGGCTCCTCTTACAAAGAACATCTTGCAAATGGCTAATAATTCAGAGGCACACAGAAGTTGTCTTCCTTAGCAGTTTCTTATCAACCAAAAAAAAAGAAAAAAAAAAAAAAAGAGACAGTGAAAAATTCAAATTTTCATCCAAAGTGAAACTGAGTTG
>VXBX01005330.1:23352-36354 GCA_013400415.1 Scytalopus superciliaris
AAAGTGAAGCTGAGTTGACAGCATGAGAAGAAAAGCTGAAAGCTTGAAAGCTTTAAGAGAGCTTAGGAGAAATGGTTCATGCATATGAATTCACAACTTCTGCAGAAATTCCCTAGCTCCTCCCTATCATACAGTCTGTGAACAGCATTTCCTTCATTACAGAGCCACAGAATATTCTGTGTTGGAAGGGACCTAATGTAATTACATAAAACAGAGTAACTCCAATCGTTCCACTATTTTTTCCAAGATCTGCTTTAGACTAACAGTCCTATCATCTTGTTTTTAATTGGTTACATTCAAGTCCAGTATTTGCTTAGTATTTCACACACTCTTGAAAATCAATATTAATGATCTAGAGCTTTGCTTTTTTTACAATCCTTATACAACTTCTGGAATGAAATCAGGAAGGGGATTGATAATTAAAGTGAGTGTAACTTAAAGGAGTGAGTGTAACTTCATTTTTTTTTCTGCAGTTCTTAAATCTTAGATTTATGGCACTTATTATAAGCACCACCTTGATTTCACCTAATATACAGTTCTCATAAACATTTGGCCTCACTTGTCATATATCAAGTTTGTGATCTAGATAGACTAACAGTTTACAATTGAAACTATAATTACAACTATTTTGCCATCTTTGGAAGTTACAAGACGGAGACTGGATATCTAAAAAGCATTTTTAAATAATTCTTTAAGCATTGTTCATACATTTTCCTCATTAAACATTCTGTCCAAAATGATGGGCCTCTATTGCTTTAGATAAGCAGGTCTTTGAAATTCCAAATATATGTACTGTTTGTTTGCATTTTATTCTCTTTACTAAAAAGCCATCTGAGGACAAGTCTTGATGTTTTCTCCTTAATTATCTGTCATATTCTGTTCTGAAAATCAATTTCTCCTTATCTGCTAAGATCAGGTCTCTGTAACTTTATGACATGCCTGATGTAAAATGGAAATAGAAACTGTGCTTTAGAGCACTTAAAAATGTCAAGCACATTTTGGTACTAGCTGTATGAAGTTTTTAACATTATCACCTGAAGAGAAGACCACTAGTTACATAGCTCTTTTTGCTCTTACCCCATTATAATCTGCGATTATAAGGCAGACTGGGGGCCTGAAGCAGTCCCTGAATTATAATCCATAATGCATATTATCTGTTATGCCATTTTACCATAAGCAATTAAAGATTGTTTATGCTTCTGACTTGTCACTTCCTTGAATGTGGTAATGTCTTTTTTGTTTGGGAAGCAAATACGTCCTTAAAAAAACACTGCAACGTCAAGAGTTTTGGGGTTTTTTTTGAGCATTTCAGATCTGCTAGCCATCCCACTAGACTGTAATTGCACCAAAATAAATTTTTTTATTACAAATAGAAAATTACTATTTCTCTCATTTAGAACACAGACTCTTAGTTTTGTTCTACAAGTTATTTAAAAAAAAAAAGATTCTTGCATTTTTTAAATCACATAGCCATATTTATTGTATACCTCATGATTTTCTTTAGTTTCCCTTACATTCCTCCTTCTGTCATAGCCACAGATTTTCATAGAAATATTATACATTCTGTCACTTAATTGTCTCTGAAGAGCATACAGAACCATGTCTCAGGGCCACAGTGTCTTGTATTTCACTAGTTACCCATAAATTGCTGCCCCTCTGCCTTTAAATTACCGTATCAAAACCTTCAAGAAGTGGTACCAAGGTGACCCCAGGGAACCAACCAGGCACCTTCACCATCTCTCTAAATCTCTTTCTGACCACGGGTGATAGCAAAAGTTTTGGAAAGACCACATGACATTTAACACTGCAGTGACAGTGACATTTGCACAGCATACTTGACTTTCAGAAATTAGAGATTTTAAAATTATCTTCTAGAAGTAACTTTCATTGAAACATTTTGGGGAAGGAATATGGCTACAATTCTAAGTGTATTACATTAATAGAGTGAAAGTAATATTTAAGTATTTTGTCACATAATTTGTGCTTAAAGTTATGGAAGTTGCCACAGTGACCTCAGAACTGATTTGTTACATTCTATTTAGTGTTAATTTGCCTGTATCTCATTTCTGTTTTATAGGTCTTATGCCTATGACCTGTTGAAAGACCAATTGTAGCAGTATTTTTAAGGTGTTAGAGATCTACTGTTTGTAGAGATCAGTAAGTTTTAGCACAATTAATTTCAGGCATCACACAAAGAGACTTATTACATCAATTCACAGTAGCTTTTAATTTTAAGAGATGCAGCCAAATTGCTGCAGACTAGACCTGAAGTCTGATGAGTTAATTAGGCTTCCTAACCTGTTAACTTACCTTTCATAATTAATGTCATAATCATATTAATCTAAATTCAATTATACAGAAGTCACCATGTGAATGTTTATGAAAAAAAATGGAGCAAAACGTGAGTTCAGAAAGACATCTGTACATTCCGCAGGGTGCAAGTTCCTCAGCAAATGTAGCTGTAATTAAGAGGGGAATTCCATGTCTAGTAATTTTGAGAAACTGCTTTTGTATTTATTAGAAATTCTGGGCAGTGTTGGCCAAGAAGTTGAGCAATTATATACAAACTGGGAGAATTCTCATAGTAACAGAGTGAATGTGGGGTGCTCAAGGTAGCCTCTGTAGGAACCTTCACATCAGTTAAATCAAGACTGACTTGTGCTTACTAATTGGATCATTTCTTTGCAGGTGAAGGAATCTGCATCAGAATTCTTTAATGTGCACTTTGAACTTTCCGTCTCTTGCCAATGTAATTTGACTTTTGTTTAGTTTCAGTTTCAAGCATCTCACATCATAACACCACATTTGCCCAGCTTCTGAGCAATTCAGTGTGAAAACTG
Source organism: Scytalopus superciliaris (assembly GCA_013400415.1). Lineage (NCBI taxonomy): Eukaryota > Metazoa > Chordata > Aves > Passeriformes > Rhinocryptidae > Scytalopus > Scytalopus superciliaris. Next base: position 26,193 of record VXBX01005330.1, read on the forward strand.
CAAGATTTTATATACTAAACACAAGTTGATTGTCCTCATGCTACTGTTGTTTAGTACTTATTTGACTAATTCAGGAAATAGCTATGTAAATTGAGAGACAGTGTAACTTCAGGGACTCACTAAGGTCTTTATATGCACCAGTTATTTCCCTCTTCTTTCACCTGCCACCTGTTTCCTTTCTGAGTGAGAAACCATCTCAAATGGGACAGCAGCACATTATTTGGTGCTACAGATGCTGCCCTGGGGCCTGGGAAGATGAAGATGGGTTTCTGCCTTCTTTTGGTCATTGGAGGAGCTCTGAATCCAGGCAGCCCATATTTCAAAGCCTGTACACTATATTCCATTAAGGTGAAATGAAGAAGCTTTTTTTTGAGCTTGCTCAGGTGTTAAACCTTTCTTAAAAATGAAAAGACTGTTTCTTTAGCATTGTTTGTATTTGAACAAAGAATAAATCTGTTTTTAGCCTCCAGCAGAAGTTGTAATAGGAGTTCTTTCACAATCTAGGAATGATTTCCAAGTCCTTACTGAAAATTCTTACTAAGAGAAAAAGAAAATATCTCTGGTGCATAAGAGCAGTCTTTTGGTTGGTAGGTCCAAGAAGCAAATCCATGTTGTTTGACAATATTTCTAACTGTATCCACTCTTTTCAGTACAGTAGGATGATAGCTCTAATGTCTGCATTGTGAGCACTCAAAATTTGTAAAGTGTTTTGAACTTGAATAACTCATGCATGTGAGCTGCAACTTGGAGCTGACTGATGAAAGGAGCTGTTCTATTGGTCTGTCAGAAAAAGAAACTCTGGAGGAAGGTGAAGTTTCCAATCTGTGTCCTTTTCAGGACCATGCCTGATGCTGACAAAACAGCTCTTTGATTTGTTTGCTTATGGGTAGGATGCTGGTCTTACAGGGCCTAGCAGTTTTTTCATCAGGAATGAGCTGTGACAGCATCACCAGGTGTAGTTAGGAGGTGACATATAGTCACAAATCAATTTGAGTGGGTGGGACGAGACATGACTTCATGAGGGCTGTGCAGGAAGGGATGGCATAAGTTTTTTGATGACTTAGCAATTAATGTGTCAACCTCCCAGGGCAGTTAATCTGATTAAAATGGAAATTGAGTAGTGCAAAGCATTAACAGGACTGGTTGTCTATTGGTTGTTGTTAGATGTTTTTTAAATTAACATCTATTTTCTTCTAACTTGGGTCTGGTGGTAAACTTGGACTCTCTGTGATAGGTAAGCAACCTATTGTAATTATGTTAGCCCAAATGAAATCTTTCATTCTGATCTCTAGTAGGCAATTGTGCTAAAAAGAAAAATGGCTTATTTGATATAGAAATTAGAACTAAATCTCATTGTCTCTTGAAATGTCAACAGAGAACAGAAATTGAAATGTCAAATAAAGGTAATAATTCATTAATAATTTAATCTTTTAAAACATTTTGCATTCCTGTAAACTTCTTCCACACTTCTGAAAATTAGGTAAATAAAAAAAGGGAAATCATGTCATAATCTATTCCTTGAATTTAATATTATTTTAAGATATTATCTTACCAAACACTGAATTCAGGTCCTTGTCCAATTCTGATAGTCTGCTCCTATAATCTTACTTATCCTTCTAGCAGTTGTTAATGTTTCCTGTACTTTTTACATAGCTGCTGTACTCCCACTGCTGTAATTTTTGGTGATGTTTACCATTCAAAACCTGATTGCACATGAAATTTTTTTAATACAGTTTGGGTGGTTACTTTGATGGGAGATACCCGTTTCTACTAGAAAAATTAGAAGGAGGATTAGTTGTCTAAATCGCTTCTCTTTCCTTACACTAATGGAACACTTTAAATACTGTCAAAAAACTTACTGTAAGACTGTTCATACTGTATTTGCTTGACAAAGAGTTGTTTTGTAGAAATATTGGATAACTCTCCTTCATCCTATTTCCTTTTAGTCAATATCATGCAGTTGTGTTTTTTCTGAAGTTAGTATGAGACTGTGAATACATGCTTCATGAGGCATAAACATTGTTTCATTGCTGAACTTCTTCAAAAGTTATTTGGAATGGCTGTATCTGAGAGATGAAAACTGTAGTTCTTTCAAAATCTGCAACTACTACTCCCAGGAAGGAAAACTGTCAAATAAAATGTCAGCACCTTTGTATTCAGTTTTATTTACTTTCAATCTTTGAAGGAGTATGAAGTGAGATGGAATGAAAACAGAGTATATTTGAGAATTCCTATAGATTCTTGATATAAATCAGGATTGTTGTTTTTAGCAGCAACCCAGAATATGTACAGATTTAAAACATTGAAACACTAAAATGTAAGGTGATAGAAATGTACATCAGGAAGCAAGTATTTTCATGTTTGGAGTTTTAATTTTTTCTTTTACTGATTTTGTCTCAATTTTTCTTACAGCCTTTTTTTTCCAGTCAGAGATAAATCAGAGTTGTAGGCTGTATGGAGCAGTGGGAAAGATTTCTCAGATACAAACATATGTATCTGTGCTATGTGAATATACTATTACCTGCAGTTCAGGTGCATTAAAAATGATTAATTCACATAGACTATCCATGAACCAGCTGCACATAGACCAAATTAGCCTATAAGTGCTGGATTCTTTTGTATATTATGTACAATTTGCTGAAACATTTATAATGACCATTTTCTTGGGATTTTTGGGTATCTGGCAGCCTGTTTAAACAAAGACTATTGTCTGGCAGCAACAGCACAGTGATGTCTATGTCCTTGTTGAACTCTTAAATTCACCAAAAGACTTACAAGTGGAAAGTGCAATTATGGAAACTCTGATATTTGTAGACCTTAGAGAAATGAATGTATTGAAAGAAAATTAAATTAATTTAAGCCAAAAACTTTTCCGTGTCTCACTAGTAACAGATGCATTTGGAAGGTACTTCAGCTCTCCACAGAACTCTAAAACAGGGATGCAGCATTTTTGGGTTTGTATTTTAATCTCACTAAAACTTGGCTTTGCCATTCAAAAAAAGAAATTCTTTGGATTGCCCTTGGATCTCTTTTACTGAAGGAAATCATAAGGGTTCCTAGACTTTTATTAACACAATTATAATAAAGATAATTTCAGAACTGTACAGTATTATGTTCTCTGTGTTGTTCCATTGCTTAGCTAACAATTCATAAATGTAAGAATATATGCTCCTTATTTCTTAGTTGCAAGTCCTTTCCTTCCTGATCTTTATAATTACCCTAGAACCTAGTCCTGAGAAAGTACAAGCTCTGTAGCAAAGCTGCAGTACTCACTTGCAGTGGGGATCCCCGGACCCTGCAAGGAGCTTTTAGGACTGCTCCCTCACAAGATGTTCTGAGCAGCATCTCTGGGTGATTATTCATTGTACCTGCTTCTCCTTTGCCATCCAGCTAACCTCCCAAGTTGGTGACCAGGAATTTGTGTGCCGTAGCTGATACTTCCACATCAGCTAACTGAACACAAAGATGGTGTCAAAAGGAGGGAGTTTTGTATATGCATCTCAAGATCTCAATGTGAAGCCAGTGTTGATTGTCTAGGAGCAGAAAAGCTGCATGGATTCCACCCCCACCTTGAAGTATTTGAGAAATAACATGTTTTCTTCAGACAGACACGTGAAAGGATTGTGAAGGTTTTAGGTTTAGCTAAACAGCAGGTGCGTTATTCAGCTACTAGGAATGCAAGTTGAATGATGCATATGAGTTGCCCACTACAGTCAAAAGTAGTTCGCTCTATCTGACTAATTTAAGCATAAAAATTATAATGATCAATCTTGTATAGAATAGGGAAAACTCAACAATTCAGTGTTAATTGTGTTATCATTCCAAAGCCCATACTGATTTTAAAATTACATTTGCAAAAAGGCTGGTTAGGTCCAAGACCTAATGATACATGTACATGGCATTTACTCTAAATATACAAAAAGAGATTCCTGGTCATAAAGCCAGCAGGTCAGAAATTTCACAAAGCAAACCAAAGTTGTCTTATGTACAAGTGGTCTGGATCTTCTTTCTGATATTTTCTTTTTTTTGTTTCGTTTTGATTTTGTTTTGTCAACATGAAGGCAAAAATTATCTCTTGAGGTTACAAAACTGGGCTAGGACTACTTTTATGAGGGAGTCTAGCATTGCAGACTGTAAACAGTGTAAGATTTTCAATGGTTGAATGCTTAGTTGTCTTCTGTTTCAACTCTTACAGTTACCAATTGGGGCACTGTCATCATGACATGCTTTTCAAGATCTCACCCACAATTTTTCTCTGAGAAACTGAGCAGGCAGAACATCGACTTGTCCAGGTGCTCTAGTTATGTGTCATTGAATGGATTTGTTGTGTGATGAAAAATCTGCTGTTTGAGAAATGGCAAGGTAAATTGAGAATGACAAAGTAATGTGAAAAAGACTGAAGCATATTACCACCACAAATAATATAAATGTAAATTTCTATCTGCTGTTCACCACTCTTATAAAATAATAGTAGTTGTCAGGTAAGGAAGCTGAAAGAAATCATGACATTTAAAAAAATGCTTCACTTTTGTGTTTTCTCTTATGAGTAGTGCTGGTGGGTGTAGTTTATGATGCTCACATGATAAACAGTGTACCCCCTTAATGAAGTCAGCTTGCTGTATATCACACCCCCAGAAGTAGCAATGTATTGAAAGAAACAACAATTGAAGGGAACAGTTGAGTTCTAGGTGTGCCATTGTAATGAATCAGTAAGACATAACAGACTGTGTGGCAGTGCTGCTTAATCATCTCTGAGGTGCTTGGTGAGACATAGTACAAAACTGAAACCTACCAGCTCATCCGAGTGGAACATAAATCATTACTGTGAGACAGTCTGTGCCATAACACTACAGAGTGGATGCCTAAAAATTGACTTATATCAAGGAAAGGCCTTGGGCTCAATAGTGTGTTGGATAGGTCTAACATGGACTCTGAAGCTTGCTTCATCCCACATCAGCAGGAAGTCTTGGTGCCAACTCTGACTATTGCCTCTTGGTGCTCTTTACCCCTGGAGCAGACCTTGCTCTCACATCCCTGTACTGTCTGACAGCCTGGCAGAGCAGGCCCCTGACATCAGGCTGCTGGGGAAAATACTTCACCTGTCCAAAGGATTGCTGTTATATGGGCTTTTGCTTTTTTAATTTTGGCTTTCTGTTGTAGGCTTCACAGAAGGGATTGATGATTCTGGAGCAGTAGATGATAAAAGGAGTTTCTGGGGAGCAGAAACTCTCAGTTCCCACGGGGATTTTTTATGTAGCAGTTGCAGTGTTTCATGACTGAAGTCACTGACTATCCTTTTATCCCCTTTGCTTCTGCATTGGAGGAGAGAGATACCAGCTGTGGAAGAACAGCTTAATCAGCCCAGATCTGTGACTGCCTGAGCTCTGGAAAACTGCTTGCTGTGTTTATATGGACTGCTACTATGCTTAAGGGCTGTTTGCAGTTTAAAGTCTGTACTCCGTTTGAGGATTTTATCACGATATATGTCTTTTCCTTTGTTTCATTGTGTGTCCCTGCTGCAATTTTCCCTTCCTCATGGCTTGTAACCCACCTCTGATTGGTCCCTGCTTGCAGCAGGATAGCATTTCCTTATATGGTCTGAATTTGCCCCTGTGTTCCCAGTTTTGGAGGTTTTCACCTTGTATTGCAAACCACTCCCAGGCTCTTCCCTAAAACCCTCCTAAGTCCCATCCCATTCCAGAACCTTCCCTACCGATCCTATATAAGCCAGGCACCATTTCAATAAAAAACACCTTTTCCTATCTCATCCATTGGAATGTGAGCATTCCATTCCTGTTACCCAGCAAAGACCGCACTTCTGCTTTGTAGCAGGAGTTAAATATACAATAGCCAACACAACTTAGTCTAACGTGTTTGGCTGTGATGGCATCTTAAGTGTAGCGAAGTGGAAATGCTTCCAGGTCCTCAATGATATGTAATGATATGTAATGAAAATGTTACATAGGACTGTGATGTCTGTCCAAAGATGCCCTTAAGTAGCACTTAACAAAGTGCTATTGATTTTTAAGATGTAAAAATTTGGTAGATTGAAGAGCCTGACATCAAAGATATTCCTGTTTAGAGAGGGACGTTTTAAAACAAAACACACACAAGCAGCACAGGAGCAGTGTAAGAGGCAAGATATGAAAAAAAGCTGTCTAGCTGCCTGCAAATGTAGGTGGTGATTCTGAAGCATCAGAGGTAGGTAGAAAGCTCAGCTTTCCAGTGTGCAAATGATGACAAAGCTACAAGACTCAAAGATTTGGTACTTTGATTCCCAGTGATCCATCCCTCTTCCTTCTCTTCACAAGCCTTTTGAAGTTGGCTGCTGTGCAGGTGATTTCCCTGGAATAGAGAGATTTTGGAGACTGACTTACTAGAAGGGCAAACAGTGTAGGACTACACTCACTACAAATGAGTTACGTTGCTCTTGTTCTACCATCTTTTAAGCAGTTGAGTTAAGATTTATCTGAAAAAAGAGATCATTGCTATTCCCTCAATGTTGAAAAAGATCCTGTATCACTAGATCCAAGGAACATGCCAAGAGGTTCTTTGTGGGAGACCTTGTCAAAGGGAGTGAAGGTCTTTTTACCAGGCTAATGTTTATTTTTGGAGAGAACTCTACATCACAGCACATAGAATTTCAGTCTCTGTTAGTTCAGGCAAAAAACCAAATTTTGATATTTGAGAGCAAAAATTAAAGATGCAAGCTGAACCCTAGACATGCTTTCTTCTCTTCACTACTTTTCTGCTCCCATTGAATGAGTGGTGACATCACATCCATCACAGTAGACACCAAGAGCGAAAACATCAGCCTCTCTTCTTATGGAAACAGCAGCAAAACACAGAAGATCTTTGAACTCTAAGGTTTAGCACAGAGCACCAGGGCTTCTATCTCGAACTCCAGTCAGTGGGGCATAGATGGGAGTTCAACAGGTGTTAGATGGATATTCTCTGAATTGTAACAGAACTGGGAAACCTTTCAGTCTATTAGAAAAGTACTTTCATCTTTCAGTCAAGACAGGCTATTACTAAAATTAAAACAGAGCGTTAATGTGTTGCCAGAGGATTTTAATAAATATTAAAATTATGTGTGTGGATCCTCTGATTATTTTCACTTTTATTAATGCTAGGGTTATTTTTAGCAAATTATGCCAAACCATTTCTATCTTGCTAGTTCCATTAAGTGTCTTTGTCAAATTCCTTTCTGCTTGCATGTAATTCAAAGTTATCTCATTTCTTACATTGGCTCATGAAATACAATTGGAGGTGCTGCCAAAGAGATCCATTAATTCAGTCCTTATAAAAGCTGAGTCTGATCTTAGACTTTTGAAATCTGGCTGTATTTGGAGGTGTCCTGGTTTAAAGATAAACTGGCAGGAGAAACGAATCTAATTCACAAACAGATTATAAATCAGAACTATAATTTAATTAAAAAAAGGAAAAAAAAAATCACAATCAGTACAAGGGTACAGAGGAAGAAGTCCCTTTAACCCACAAAAAAAGGAGTGTGTCCCAGCAGCCTGGGGCACAAACAAAATAGTAATTGTCAACCCCTGTACTGAGCACCACCTGGCCCTCCTAAGTACAAAGTAAAAGGAAAGAAGAAACCTGTCAGTGAAGGGGATGGTCCCGGTCCAGTAGAGAGTGGCAGTTGCAGTCCTGCTGAAGCTCTTGTCCTCCTCTGGATCAGCCCAGAACCAGTCCCAAAACCCCAGTTTATATGTGCTTAGGCTCAGGTGGGAGTGCCCAGTACCTCCCCAAGGGCAGGGAGTTTCACAATGGGTGAGTTACACTCTGATATATTTTTGGAATCCCTGATGGCCCATTAGCAGACATGACCCCTCAGGCTGGGTGTGGAGGTGCTGATGGCTCTCCAGAGGGGCGTTATCACACTGAGTCACTGATGTGAAGACAGGAAACCTTTCTTATCTCACAGAAGTTCCCAAACACCCAGCTTGTAGCCTGAGGAGTCGGGTGTGCCTCAGGCAGCTACTGCAAATGATCCATTGTTAGCAGTTCATGAGGGGACCAGGTGGAACTCTTTTTCCCATGGGGCAGGCAGTCTCTTTCCTGGTTCCATGGTTGAAAAAAAAGAGACAGGAGGTGATCCCTCTGAGGCACAGGGTTGGTAGATGAAAGAAAAATTCCAAGATTTTAAATCCATAACAGGAGGTCAGATATCTGGCTGACATCAACATAAGTCATAATTTCCAGACATATCAATCAGAAACCTTTTCTCTTCAAATTGTGTAATTTGAATATCATTAAAAATACTATCAGGCACGTACATGCAAAATTAAAACCAGAATAAAATCAATTCCTGTAAAAATCCCCAGTGATTTTACAGGCAACAGTGTTTCCTCTGAGTTTTTTTTAAGTTCCCTGAATTAAATATTGTGTTTAATGGTGTTATTTTTAATCTGAAGTGAAATGTAAGAAATCAGTTATGTCTTGTTTCCTTCCTTCAAAAACAAAAACCAAAGAAAAACCCAAAAGCAAACAACCAAATGAATTTCTTAAGATCATCAAGTGATTCCTCACAGCTTTGGCCTAGAACTGCTTTATGAGGGAATAACGTCTGCTCTACTTCTCTGTTTATCGCTGTCTGCACATTTGAACTCTTACGGTGATTTTTTTCCCCCGCAAAAAAAGCTGAGTTTTGAATACACAAACAAAAGCTTGTGAGCAACAGTCAGCAGCAGATATGTTAATTAATTTTTTAGTGAAGCCACTCAGGTTGGTCTCGTCAGAAGTTCTTTTTAAGTAACTGCAGAGCAACAATTACCCTACCTCTAAAATCTAAAGCTGTTTTGCAACATGAAGAATGCAAAAACAGGTGAGAGGTTTGGAAAGCAAATGTTGTTAGGGGGGAAAAATGAATGTTTACTGTAATTCATATATAAATTCCTTTTAGGTGGTTTAAGACATTTATTTTAATCAAGAAATGCTATTTAGTTTCATCTTCAGTCTCTCCAATGATGTTTCTAATTGTTTCACTGTGAAATGAATACCTACTCCAGCATTGCTGTTTTGGATTAAGTGGCTCTGTCAGGAATATCTGGAGTCCTGTACTTCAAAAATTGAACTTGTGGTGCCCCTTCATTTTCGAAGAACTGTTTGAGGATGGGGAATTAAGTTTTCTCTGTTCTCTAGACACAGTGAGGTGACTGTGACTCCTGTGCTGTCAGGCTGTGAGTCAGTGCATGACACAGATGTAGGGACTATATGTCCCTAGATGTCCAGTTTCACAATCCAGCTAAGTTGTCTTCTCTGGGACAGTTCCTAAGAGGCAAAGTTGCTGCAGCTCCTGCTTGTGCCACTAATTTTTGTAGATTTTCATTGATTGATCCTTTATTTAATGATCCTTTATTTAATGATCGTTTGGAATCACAAGAGAATTTGTACTGACTCGCTGTTGAAGCTCAATTGATTCAGCAGCTTTATTTTGTTTCACTCAAAACTTTTTAAGGAAAATAAATACCACCAGTAGCACTGCCAACATGCTTCAAGGATGCCATCTAGCAACCAGAAGCCAACAATGGATCTGAACAGTTGCACATTATATTAAGCTAAAGGAAGGCTTCATTCAAAACATAAATGGTGAACATGGGAAGACTCAGCTTCAGATTGACATGTGTCTCTTTGACCTGTCTCTGCTTGCCCTATCTTTATTTAGGCATCCAAAAGCTTTTCCTAATTCATTTGACATTAGCACTTTACAGCAGGGCATGAAGAACAAGAGAAAGGTGCAGGCAAGAGTCAGACCCTTGTCTGTCTCGTGCATCAGACACCCTGGAAATAGAGTGCACTCTCTTTTCAGTCTTTACCATCATGTTCCCTTGTCTTCTTATGGCATAGTATATCCATTGTCTCCTGAAACATAAAAGGAAGTCTTCATATATTTTGGAGAAGAAATTTAAATGTAACTTTTCTTAAAAAACCCTACTAACAAACAAACAAAAAACAAAACCCAAAGTGTTCTTAAAAATTTGTTTTGTGATTTCTTTAGATATGAACAGATCTTACCTGCTTTTTTAGTATTATGGACTTACACCACCAAATATTTGTTATATGTTTCAATATAATTTAGCTGTCTAATCTGTTGTTGTGCCTGATTTATTTTCAGGTTAATGATACTACAAATCTCTTTTTTTTTTTT
>VXBX01005330.1:37957-92282 GCA_013400415.1 Scytalopus superciliaris
CCCCTTTTTTTTTTGTTTTTTTTTTTGAGGGAGAGAGTGGAGGGTAATGGTGCAGCAGTTTTTTTGGTTCTTTCATTGGTAACTGGGGATAAGTCATGGGAAGTGAATAACTGATTATTTTATGGTAAAGATGTCTAAGCTGTGTTAGCCTCGAGAGTGAGGTGGGCAGAATCCTTGTGCTCTCTGTGCATGGCTAGCCTCTGTGGAGGGATCTCACACCACCCCAGAGATTGTGCGGAAGTGAGCAAACAGTTCTCTTGCTAGCATTAATAGAGGAGAGAATATTCTCTTTGTTTCTAAACCTAGTGTGGAGTTCTTTCATATTTCTTTGATTACTCATGATTTCAGTTGACAAAACTTCCATTTGGGGCATGGGGAAGAGGTTTACCCAGGGCATGCAAGCAGTGCCTACAACCCAGGGACATGCAAGTGATTATATTGCTTGTTAGTACAGTATTTATGTGGCTGTGAGTTGTGCAAGGACATGGGAGGACACAGTGCTGACAGAGTGTAAGGGGAGCGATGCTCTGCATGTGCAAATCAGGGAAGCTGGAAATCCCTTGTGCTCTCTTACTGGGGTCAGCATCTTGTGGTAGAGTGAAGTGACTAGAGAGTGATTGCTCTCATATTTCAGCATCTCTAGGAGTGACGTTAGAGGTGAATTTGTGTCATAGACAAACTCCCTTCAAGTTAGCGGTCATGAAGAGGAATATATTGAGGGCTCCAATAAGTTTCTGTGTCTCCTAACATGAGAGCTCTGCCAGAAAAAAATCCTAGTAGTTCTTTCCAGCNNNTCAAAAAAAAAATCCTATTATTTCTTTTCCGCAAAAAAAAAAAAAAAAAAAAAAAATTGTCTTATGGAAGTGTATGGATGACAGCTCAGCATTGCTCTGTCCTTTTGTGTGGGTGAATGTCTGGCCATGAAATTCCAAGTTATTTTGTCTAAAACCTATCCCTATGCCCTTGATTCCTGTATTTAAAAGCAACTGTGATAGTGCTAGACTGGATAAAGGATTTAGATACTGCTTTTAAGAGTGCATTTCTGGTAATGTACATTTTATTTTTTTTATACAGCTTTTATGGAGCTATTCTAAAATGCCACAATCTTTCGTAGTTCATCTTAAAATGAATGTGTGCCAAAGCAATACTTGTTTATATCCTTGGATGAAATCTTCAAAAACAGCTTGGCAATTATTTGAAAAGGAAGAGATGAATCTGAAGAGAGTTTTAACTTAATATTTAATTTCATTAAGGACCTTGGAGCACAAAGTAAGAGAGCATTATTTATAACACAAAGCTCTGAGTGCTCCTCAGTAGAGAGGAGGATCAGAATATCATATAGCAGAATAGGGTCACCTGGAGGAGACAGTAATAGAAATATAATTATATGCACTAGGGCAAAGGCCCAAGGTTGTGTTGTTCCTGTTATCATTCTGTAAGGACAGAAATAACTGCAGGAGAAGAAGTATAAGGCAATGACAGAATGAGTGAGAAACCAAAATTATAAGGTAAAAGATAAGTGTAGTTTTAGTATATAGGAGTTTCTAGGGTACTATAATGTAGGACAGAAGCTAGTGAGATTTCCTCAAGATTTTTGGGTGTGTTTCTCTCACATATTGTTCAACTAAGCTGGAAAGGAATTTTGCTGTGATCTGAGGATTAGAGAGCCTCTGTTATGAGATGTTGGCTTTAAGTTGCTGAAATGTAAGTACTAAAATGCATGTTCAAATATTGGAAAATGAATAGTATCTAGGGTAAAGAATTACTTAAATGTCACCAAAATGCTGATGGGACTTTTTAGGTAGCTTTAGAGGAAAGCTTAGAACAAGAAAATAAGAAGTGTCTCCTCACATTTTGAAGGTTTTGTCAGCAGTGACCCACTGTGTCTGCTATTTGGTCTCTGATGGAAGGCAATATTCCAGGAAAACAAATGAATCTTGTCACTTTTTGTCTATGTTCTCTACTATTTCACCACCCTTAGCAATTGTATTGAATATGGACTGGATGTTATTTTCCCTATATTCTTATGAATTAAGAACCTAGGTATTATTGTTTTTGAAAGTTATATATATTTAAATCCAGAATTCAAAAATATTTTAACACATAAAGGGCTTCTTTAAATAATCCAAACATCTGTCTTATAAATTGAATATGTTTTAAGTACTCTAAAATTCACATATCAAGCCGTCTCTCTTCCATGTTGGCCTGAAGCCTTCCATGCTGGTTAATGCTGGGGATACTCAGGTGACAGATATATAAAGTTTTAGATCTGCTAGGTATGCATAGTTGTGCCTCTGTATTTTCCCAGAAACACACTAATCAAAAAAGATATGAGCAGTCTAGTTCATAATCCTCACAAGGATACTTCAAGGTCTGAAAGAATGAAAGTCCTTCCCAGCTGGAGGACACCGACATTCTTCGAGCACTTCACGCGCAAATAGGAATAGGCTCCTCAAAACATGAACCTGATGGTTTCATGTACACTGAATGATCGCTGAGTGATCTGGGGATTAGGTTAATTTGTCTCTTCTTTAATATTCTTTTGGTTAAAGTTCTCAGTCTGGCATTTGGAGACATATTATATGCTGTCCTCTGGCTCCAAAGGACCAAATAGGAGAAAATAAACAGACTGTTGCTGATGTATAGAGAAAGGGTGAGACACAGGATCAATCGAGATAAACCTCTGTGGTCTAGAGTAATGTTCTGCTTGGGGTTGCTGTGAGGACACCATAGTCTTTTAGTGATAGTTACAATTTTAAAAAGTAACTGAATGCCTTTGAATGTCCTCCTTTGAGTGACAACCAGAGTGGCAAGTCTGTATGTGAATGCTCGCAAGGGGATCATGAGTTGTAAGTGCTGTTGTTTGGAACAGAGGGACGTGACTGCATGTGCTTTGAAATGGTGTTTTTGACTAGTCTTAGATAAATGTCCACTTTCATATGCCTGTCTTCTCAAGTCATTTAAATTTAAAAAGTGGTTCAAACTGTTAGTTTACATAAAATTTCAAAGGGACTTGTGAAATTTCAGACTGTGATGTAAGACTGTTAAGTCTTCTGTTTTTCTCCAGAAGACAGTAACTGATTAGTTCTTTCTTTAAACTGACCACTGAAAGTAAGAAAGCATGTTATAAAAACCTTTCGTGATGTCCAGTAGAAAAAGCTTTAAGAAAAATCAAAATAATAATTGTTATAATAAATTCATTTTAATTTGCTGAAAATAAAAGTTGTTTTCTTCATCTGTGTATTTGTAATCTTCAGAAACATTCTTTTACCTCTACACAGAGCATGGTATAAGTATTGACTTACACAGTAATTCCCCAGATTGTGACCCAATACCTTGTACCTCCATAGCTCCATTTAGTGAGCACACACTTTCATGCTTTGTATATAGCCCCGTATTAAAGTCATGGCCAATCGTTGTGCACACAAAGGAGAGAAGTGACAGTGTGGGAGCAGATGTGGGCTGAGATGGCTGGTTAATAAACCCAGATTGTACATCTGTGACTCAGACAAGAGTCTGCTTGGGGAACTTGGATTCCCCAAGCCCACTGGCTGGTCTGAGTATCCGGGCCAGCAAAGCAGCCCTTCCCTGCTTCCTGCTCGCCTGCCTGGTAACAGTGGCTACCTAAGTCTTTCTGTGCCCCAATATCCATTTCAGACTGATATTACTGAATGTACTGGACTTACTTTTGTCTTGAACCAGATGATTATACTGGTGGTTTGTATTTGTTACTCTGTTGTCGTAGTGTATCCCAAACCTAGAACTTATTGGGGCTTACTTAATCTCCTTACAGGGAGAAACTCAGAACATTTTGTATATCTAGAAGAGACAGTAATATGCTCTATAACATTGAATTACTGTATTTTTTTCTAAAAAGAAATATAAAGTGACCTATATAATTTGTTTTTTACTTTGTCAAAATTTATTTTTTTTGTTACCTATTGATTATTTTAAAACAAGATCATCAAATCATATTTATTTCACTAAAATATTTAAGCATCAACTTCACTGCAAAAATTACTCATGTTTTTTGTTAGATTCATTTGCAATTTCTGTTTAAGCAGTATTTGAGCTTCAGTTCAGACTTGAATGTTTGTAACTGAATATGGTATTTTTCAATTTATGGTGCTATTTTCGTTTCTAGAAAAAAAAATTGAGTATTCAGTAGGGACTAAAGCATAAGTAACAGGGCTATGATGGAAGCATCCTGCAAAAGGCCACAGATCTCTTCTGTGATATAAAATGAACTGGTTGCTTGGCTACCAGATTCTTTTCTGTCTTTGAAAAGCAGTCTTCTGATTCACATTAGATGTGTCTTGGGGTTAAGTCCTCAGTCAATATAAATGTCACAGCTCTGTTACAGACTCAGATAATATTAGAACTAAAACTGAAATTAGAAATCCACTGAGGAATTTCTTTCTCTCTCTTTTTCTTCCCTTAACAAATAATTCATAATGCAAAAATATTTGTTATTAACAAAGCCATAGTTCTGTGTAATTTATTGTTGAAATACCCCTGTGGTAAATTTAATAAACCATTTTGGGGCAAAAAGCTCTTTTGTTTTCTAATCAAAGTAATGAATAAGGAAAACAGTATGAGGAAAACACTGACAGCCTGGAGCAAAGCTGACAGAAGGCTACCATATGATCAGGGGCTTTAGGACAGAGGCTGAAGGAAACAAATTTGTTGAGTCTTGAGGAAAGAAGACTAAAGGGGATTCTTATTGCTTTCTAGCACATTTTCAGGTTAGAAAAGATGGAGCCAGACATTTCTAGGATGCATTGTGGTAAGACAGGAGGTAACAGATATAAGTTGGAATTTGACAAACTCCAGTGAAGGAGTAGGAATTTTTTTTTTTTTTTTTTTTAACCACAAGTAGGGTAAAAAGCTGAAAAAAATTGTGGAAACTTTCACCTTGGGTAGAAATTTCATTCTTGGAGATGGTCAATGTGACTGGACAAAGTCCCGAGCATCCTGCTCTAAATTAGTGGCGACTTGAGGTGGGGGTTGGAAGAGAGGTCTTCCAGAGATCCCTACCAGAGTTCCTTGCCAGCTGAGTTAATTATTTCTCCCTCTGTTCTATGAAGGAATCTTGCAGTGACCAGTGAAAGAATTTCTAATCTCCTACCATTTTTACTGTCAAGAGAGAAATTATAAACTATTGTTTGGAAAATGAGTTTTATTTCTTTATCAATGTTTCCCTTTCAGTAACTTGCCTTGCATGCTGTACTAAAATAAAACTGCATATCTGTAAATTTGGTTATAGAGTGACTTCTGATAAAATTTCCGTGATTTAAACTGTTAAACCTTCTTACAAGAACATAATCCAAAACATAATTGTCATAATAATATATAAAGTACTCATATACTTCATACTTTGGTTGACTGGACTGAGGTGTGGCTGTAATCCCAGTTTATGTTTCACCAAGATTACTTTTTTCTCAAAACTGATGCTTTGCCTTTGTTTGTTTGTTTGCTTTGATTAATATAAAACAAAATATACTGGTGGAGCTAAGTAAATTCAACTGCAGCTCTACTTTTTGAAAGAGAAATATGTGTTAGGTAGTGAACAATTATGTGTTGGGTAGTGAACAATTATGTACATAAAGGCCTTCTAATTTCTTTTTAACTAATTCGCTAATCTACTTATTCTCCCATAAAAAAGAAACGGTTTGTGCCTTTTTAATGTTACAAACCATTTGTCTTCTCCTGTGAACCAGAAACATTCAACAGAGAAATCCACTGCTTTTCAAAATTACTTTCTTTTTTATCAAGTTGAAGGAAGTCCTCTCCCACATTGACAACTGTATCTTGTTCTCTTGCAAGTTCAATGGAATACTAATACAGAATATCCCATTTTTTTTCATGCTCTTTGTCTCTTCAGATTAAAACAACTTGTTTTCTCATTCTTTGTTTAAAGCTGGAGCCTGGCCAACTCCTGTGGTTGACCATGAATAGCCTTAAATACTGACAAATCCCATGGAAAGTGATTGCCCTCAGTGAGGATTACTAACTTTGCTGTGCATTCAGCAATATCATGAAAGGTTTTTCTCACTAGTCATACACAGACCAATCAGGGAAATTCAGTAAGTACCACTAGATGCAGAAGGATTCTAAAATTGCTGTCCAACTGTAGATGTATATCTTCCCTAAGTGTGCTTATAAGGTATATATGCAGTTTTTCAATAGTCTTCACTTTGAAGTCTAAGGCTTGTCAAAGATTTCTCACTATTTGGGTGTTCTATTCAACTACATCCTTTTCTATTTCTTCTTAATAAAAATGTCCTCTCCAACTTTTAAAGTTTTTTTTTTTTTTTTCTAAATACTGGTATATCAGAGGAAAATAAATTTGATTTTTATTTTTAAATGCCAGATTGCTGAAATATTATTCTCTTCCTATTTAATTTTTTTTCAGTCTGCTCTTCTGTGTAGATTTTTCTTCCAATTGGTTTGCTTATTTTCTTTCCTATTCTTTGCAGTGTTCCTGCTTATTTTTTGTAGTGTTTTGGGCACCTTTCTTATTCCTTTTTGAACCTTTTCCAGTTCAGTTTTTCAGTTCTACTTTCTGGTTCTTTCTACAAAGGTGTGTGTAGTGGATGTAACCTGATACTTACAATATCAACACAAGTATTTTACAAGAAGGAGTTTGCAGAACCTGTTTTCACTTAGGCCTAGTTAAAAAAAAAAAAAAAAAAAACCAGAAAAGAATATTGCAGAAGCTGCCAGGAAAGGGAAGCAATGAAAAAAACTATTTTTCTTCCTTGCAAGAAAAACATCAGTGTGAACAGTTAAATGCAAATATGAAGAGTCAAATGCGTATGTGTATCCTCACATCTAAATGTAATTACATAGTATTGTGCTACTGTCTGAAAATAGCGGACCTAGTTTCTCTGAAAACATGAGGAAAGAAAAGATTTTCAGTCTTAAATCTACAATTAAAAAACAAACAAACAAACAAAAAAAAACACCAAACAAAACACACCAAACAGCAACAAAATAAAACAATAAATTGATCAGAATAGGTTATCAGAACTATGATACATATCTTCATTTTTCAGAATCATTCTCCCTGGTCTACCTAATATGTTGTGAAAACTGGTCTGTGATTTTCCAAAAGCAGACAATAATTTTTGAACATAAGATCAGACTTGATCCTGGAGTTACGCACTCGTGCAACTACTGGAATGGAGTTCAGGCAATTTAAACCTTGGGGGTTACTGCAGTGGGATTACTACAGTGTTCTAGGGTTCATGCTTACTGTGCCACAGAAAAGTGATGAAGAATTTATACAGGAATATGTTTACCTCAGAATTGTAACTAAAATGGAGGTCTAAGAGCATTTATTAGCTCTTGTGGCAGTGAGGCTGCATTCCCTCTTTCAAAATAATCTCTAGATTATTTTTGGCTGAGTTATCAGTGGGGCTAGACAGGGATACCCAGTAGGGATAGATACAGGTGACTCTTGTAAGATGAAAAAATATCAGCTTCTGGATTGAAAAGCAGGGGTGCTTTGTCACAGTAGGTTAGACTTCTTGATTATGCTGTGGTTATGAAATTAAAGCTTATAGAATTTTTAAAGTATGCAAATTTTGACATAATGTTGACTAACGTGATCTACAAGTCATCTTTGATGATTTATATGAACCCTTTTTTCCTTGTCACCCTTCTACACAGAATTCTTCTTTTACACTAGGAATAGGGCATTTATCCAAAGAAAACACAGATTTCCATTACGAGAGAAGGAAACTTGATATTAGCTAAGCACATTTCAGTTGTTGCTGATAATCCTTCAAAAGATTTTATTTCCTTTTGGTCATAAAATTCCATATCATGTTAAAAAAAATAAATTCTTCTCATTAGTTCAATAGAAATAATCAAGGAAAGTCTAGTACTGTATCCCTTCTCAGCATTTATTTTACTAATAATTTAAAAAAATGCCTCCATTAATTACATAATTCTTTTTACATTGTCTTCCATATTAATATTAATAAAATAACAGAGCATACAGACAAGATATATCTAACATGTATCTGTATCTCTGGAAGAAATATGAAGGATCCAGTAGGAGTGGTGATCAAAAAAGGATACTCTTTTTATTTGTGTGAAATCACTTTTAATGCTAAGCAGTGGCCTTCCAAAATCTAGGGCTCATGACACTGAGTTAGCTGAGTGGATGGAGAGGATGGAAAGAGAAGCAGTTTCTTCAGGGTTAAGATTTTGATCATACAGAAAACAAAATCATCAATCCATTCAATTTTTCTTTTCTTTTACAGTTTATTTCTGGATACTTAAACCACTGAAATGCAAGGAGAAAAGTGGAGCAATAACAGAGATCAGTCAAAACAGTTCAGTAGTGTGTCTGCCTTTTTAAGAAAGGACAGGCTCTGCACAGTATTGTATGTGTTATTGTTAATATTGCTGCTATTCTGCTCCTGAGATTGATGTGAAGCAATAGATTTGTACCCAACATTCCACTTACTGATGTGAGGTTGAGTCTTTAGAAAGGTGTCATGGCTTTTAATTTCTAGGGACTCTTTATGCTTAACCGGTGTTTTATCTACTGAAAATAGCATTACAGAGAAGAGAAGTGGCATTGAGAGACAATATTGACTCTCTTAAGTAACTGGGAGAAAAGAGACATGAGGACAAGGTCAGCCCTATAAAAAGTAAACACTTTAAGTAGCAGGTAAAAATTATAAAAGCTTACAGGGTTTTTCAGTGGCAACATGGAATTAGGTTGAACTACTTTGGAGAGGCAGTTGAAGTTCATATATGCAAGCATACTTTGATGAATATCTATGACAGTACAGAAACTCCATGGCCTATATACACTTTTTTATAATAGAGGCAATATTTCATTTGGGAAAGAATTATGGCTCCTAAAAAGAAATTAATCACTGACAGGCAGTTCTAATGTAAATATATTTATAAGCACCTTTGATTTACCAATTTTGTTATTGGAAGATTAATTTTTCTTGAATAATAAATTTAATTTTTGAAAGTGTTGTGACATACTATTTCCACACTGAAATACTAATCTTTTCAGGAAATACAAATGAAATATAAATTGTGGAAATACACTTCTTTTTTTTTTTTTAATTGCAATTTTTTTCCCCCACACATTAGTCTCTCTCTGCCTGAATATATGTCTCCATAGTTGTATCATGCTTGTGTAGTGACAAAATGTAAGTAGCTGTAACTGCAGACAACCATCTTGAAACTAACTCACAAAATATTCTTATTTTCTCATGTTTCTATTCTCCTCTTGTTCTCTGAGCTTCTTCCCATAGAATTGCTTGGACATGACTGAAGAGAAATTTCTTCTGCACATAAATAAATATTTTGCCTGAAGTTCTGCAGTTCTGGAAATTATACCTCTCTGGGTACCTTTTGCTAAAGGTACTACTTTTTTTTAAAGTGAAACTTTGTAGTTCAGCTGATGTTTTGGATCAGAAGACCATGTTTGTTAGACAGTCATGAAACTGCGATATGAGATGTTGACCTTTCAAAGGCCAAATTGTGACTGAATGTTAGAAGGACAAGCAACACAAGAAAACTCCCTGCAAGGGTCGCACTTGTCCCGTCTGCAATCCTTAAAGGGCAGTCCACAGCCTGTTACACCTCTCCATTCTTGCAGCCTGCATTTGTGCTGTGCTGAGGCAGCAGTGCCTCAGATGTATCCACAGAGGAGTGTAATAGATACTGACTGAGGCAGAGGGCTCTGGCAAGCCCATTGGAGAGGAAATGTTACTAGTGACACACTCTCTTGCTGGAAACATGGGTTTTTGCTGGGTGAGTTCTTATCTTCTGAAAGGAGACTGCCTCCTTGGGCTCCTGAAAACAACTTCATGTAAGCCTATTCTGTTCAGTCAAAGTCTAAAATGATCCACAGCTGAGCTCTACTATGAAAGCAGAATCATGTACCATAGTTTTAATAGAAAAATGAGGCACTGGCAGTGCCAGAGGGAAAAATCAGTGCTGAGGCAATTTTAAAAGTTAAACAGGGATACAAAAATTTGGGTAAACTGGCCAAGGTGGCATGGAGAGGTTTGATCTACATAGTGGTCTGGTGAGGATAAGTAATTTCAAATTGGAACCCTCTTGCATGGTTTTGGGCAGATGGGAGGTAGTTCCTCTCCTTCTCCCTGGACCAAATGGTGGGAAGATGTGTGTCTCTTCAGAAGTTGATTGGCACTGGTTAGGGCAGGCATCAGAATCTGCCTCTGGAGTTCTAATCAAGTAACAAACAGGGCTAAATGCAGCTCAGCAGAGGAGTGTACTCTGTATTTGTTTAGAATTCTTTCGTTTCAGCCCAAAGCAATGAAATTGATTTACAATTCAGCATCATGCTTTAGTCCTTATTCTCTGTACGTATTTATTCTAAAAGCAACTGTAATAGAAAGCTTCTTTTATTATCTACATCATATTCATTCTGCAGTTCCAAGTTGTTCCAGATGTGCCTCAGTGTAAATATGTGTGGAACATGACCCTCAAATTGTAACAAACCATGTTACCAAGGCATGGCAAGACTCAGCAATAGAATTAATAGAAGTGATCACACTTTTCAAAGAGTTCAGTGAGGTTTTTTAAAGTTGAGTTTCAAATACAAGCTTCAGAGGAAAAAAACAAGGATCCAGTAACTTAGCCTTTATCCTTAGAAATTGAAATACAATTTATAGAAAAATATTCATCTGGATTGAAGCCTATGCAGGGACTTAAATAAACAGAGCTTCCAAAGAGTCCAGTTGCATGAATAACAAAGACTCTTGAAAGGAGAATGGGAATCTAACTTTATAAATTAGAATTTCCTTCTATTTGAGAACATACAGAGATATGCAATGCTATCACTACATTGTTAGAACTGAATTTTTAATGCAGCTACTCTATTTTCGGCTGTTTTTTAATATTTTTGACTGCTTTTACTTGGTCTTTCTATGATACACCTAAATTTTTCAGATGATTTGTGGAAGGACAGTTACTGCTGGGGCTGATGTATTTTGAAACTATCATTATTATGCAAGAGCTGTAAAAATTGGGAATTTGTAAGAATTAGTTTGCGCTCTTTCCCTGGATATGTCTTACTGATCAGGTAATTGTGAAGTATAAATTTTTTGTCACTGCCTGAGGCTGCTTTCCAGGATTTCTCTGCATGAGATCTGTGCAACTAAAACACAGTTTTCTATTTCCTTAGGGCACCATGATAGATGCAACTGTTAGAAGGAAAACTGAATTTAAGAGCCAATGCCTCAATATATTCAGCTGTATAAATGGGTAGCTAGTTTTTCTTCAAGTGCTTCTCCAAATAGACATACATACTGAGGTTATCTGAGCTTGTAGACTTTTTATTTGTCTTTGCTATGCATAGCTGGGCCCTCCACAGGCATAATGTACTCTGCAATTTCTCGTTGCTGTCCTAGAATCAAGGCAGTGTCTAGTTGATGCGTTCTGCTTCTGTGCTTATTCATATTGAATATTTTGTTTCCTTGTAGCATTCTGTATGAATATTCTTAAATGCTTTCTTAAGTTATGTGAGTTAATTCACATAGCTTTAAAAAAGAGTTGTCTGATGCTTCCTGGAAACATTAGCCTTGCATGTGTGACCTAGAAATTTCCCTGAAGATCTAAGCTTGCTGCTCATGCATTGTTTCTAACATAGCTGCTGGGCACTGGAAAATCCCAGGTAAAACCTGAAAACTACCTTCCTGCAAAAATGCCGCCACAAACACTAGAGAAACCCACACCAACCAAACCTGTCTTCATTCCACCCAAACAATTTCCCAGGAGTTAAAAGAGATGTTGTCTATAGTAGCTGAAGGGGAGGTTAGTTACTCTTGCACTACTGAAAAGAGCACTCTGTGCATGATCTTGGGAGATGGGTCAGGTTCTTGTCATTGGTCTGAGATGTGGCATTTGAGTTTATCTTTTCCCTTTCCTTTGCCGTGATTTCTTCTTTAGCCTCTACCCATCATGACTGGTTAGGCTATAACTATTTTGAACCCCAGCACTCAGCTTTTCTGCCAGGCAGGAAGTGTCCTTGTCTTGCTTAGGTCCCCAAGACATAATTTCTGTGCTTGTTCTTGCAGCATCACCATCTAGCCTTACAAGACAAGACAAAACAAAAAAAAAGACAAAAAAATATGAATTTTTTTTTTCCTTTTGGTATCTGCAAACTATCAGATTGATACATCATTCTTAATCAAACTGAGATGTCTTTAAACAGAGCAACAGTTCATACTGTTCATACCTATCTTGATACCTTTCTGTTGATTTTTATTTAAGCATCAGTGAATCACTTAATCTTGATTTCCTAAGGAATACAGAGAAATTGGAAACTACAAAATTATGATCTGCTTTCAACCTGCTCCAGTGGTATTTCATTTACTTCTTTAGGAAAGACAGAGTGGTGGTAGAGGAATTAAAGTGTTATAAATTACTGTTGAAGTGTAGTATATAAACTATCATACTTTCTGATAGATGTTGCTGCATTATCTGTTATTACTCAGAAAAGTTGATTGGACAACAAGCTTGAAGAGTATGCTTTTCTCACATCTTGATTTTACTGGAAGAAAGTGGAATTTTTGAAAATTTCCATAACATACAAACTTTGGTTTATCCAAGCACTGTTATCAAAGTAGATGACAGTGCATTTCTTCTGCATTCTGCATCAGCCTTCCAAGCAACATTGGCCTCTGCTGAGGAAATGCAATATTCAAGGTGATATAGAGATCAAAGATGTTAAGATATATGAAATGAAAAGATTTTCCTGGAACACAAGTAGCAATATAAACATTCCTAACCATGACAGCTTTGATTGCACTTAAGAAATTATATTGTAGCTTTTTATGCTATTTATTTGCTGAATAGTACTTTCTTTAAAAACCTGCCAGGCCACTTACAGGAGCAAAACCAGAACAATGAAAACGAGGGAAAGAATTAAGTAGCTGAATGACTTTGTTAGTTTAAATATCCACTGTAATCACATGGGGAGATATGGAGCTGGTTTGTTTCGTGCTGTTTCAGTTTTCTCTGAAGAATGTTGGTTTTCCTTCTTGTGAAAGGAAAAATGTTAACCATCAAGAAAAATTGTGTTACAGTCTAAGGAGAAAAATCAGTGAATTGTGGTTTTTCACCATAATCTATTAAAATCAGTGAACAAAATTTCTTTGCTAGGTATTGACTGCTGAGCATCACAAGTTGACTGCAGTTTTAGTCCTCCACCTGTTCCTCTTACTGTGTGATGAAACTTTTCTGGTTTCTTGCTTGCTAATTCAGTCTTACACTTGCAAGTGTGGGTGTCTGTCTACCTGTCTATCTATCTGTCTCTATCTATCTATCTATCTATCTATCTATCTATCTATCTATCTATCTATCTATCAATCATTTATTCTGTTCTGCTTCAAAATATGTTTGTGCATAGCTGTGAATAATTTGACAGTTCTTAAGTTCTCAGCATTCATTCACATTAGGGAAAGCCCTGTTAATGCACTTGGCATGATTCATCCTTCATTTGTGATCTTTGCCAGTTGTCAGATTTTGACCTGACTGTAGGAACTAATTTTTTTTAATTATTATTATTATTGTTATTTGGCAGTAAAGAGAGTATTTCTATACTCATTCTGGTAATGGAATATATTAGAGACTTAATATTTCTATAATACACAAGAAACCTTTCCAAACTTCTCGAAGGGCAGTTATAACTAACTCTATGGGACTTTTGTTTCTCCTAGAAAAGCTCATCTCTTTGTTAACTAACATTTTAGAGTGAAAAATGTCCAGCATAAATTTTGCAAAATGATCTCTGATTGGACTTCATACAATAGAAAGAACTGCTTTTTCCTAAGGGCTGCACATTATTTTGGTGCACACAAATATGCAGCCTGCCCATAACCCTAGCAAAATTCAATTACTCAAAGAGGCATAAACCACATTTTATGAAAGTAGTAAGACATGACTCTTGATGATTTCTGTGGAAGACTGCTACACAGTTTAGAAGTGTTTGCAGCCCCAGACTGAAGGCTGAATGGATTTAACCAGCTGAGAAGCACAGTAATCTCCCAGAAGGGTAATACCTAGAATATATCTTTGCTATTCATTTAAAATTGTTTTCAAAAGCAATGGATTGGAATTATCAGAATAGCAATAAATTTAGTCAAATCAATAATGTAATTCTGGTGATTTTTACATGGACTATTGATGCAGGCATTACATTACTCACAACTCCCTTGAGAAATCTCCATTACAGTTAGCAATTCCACAACTCTTTATTGTCTGTGTGATCTGTCACCTGAAATCTCTCTGTAGTCATGATGGTGTGAACTATTCTAGAAAGATCTTGTCTCTCAAAAAAAACAAACAAGCAATGAAACTACTTCAAATAAGTATGGGTAAGATTAGATTTAAAATTAAAAAGTTTATGGGCGAGTGCTTTCCCTTATGTAGGTCAAATCTGTATGAAATAATTTTAAGACCTTGCAGAAATTATTCTATTCTTACTTAATCTGTGAGTGAAAAAAATCTTCCTCTAATAAAAATCTTACACTTCCAAAGCTCTGCTGCATTGATGAAGAACAGCATGGAAGCAGATCCTTTACTAGTGGTATCTAGCATCTAGAAAAGAAAACCAAAGTGTGTTTTTAATCTTCATTCAGGTGAGCAGTGTTGAGATTTTCAACTCAGAATTATGGGATCGGTCTTGATTTACCTTTGTAAGAAGCTTTACAAATAAAAGCAGAATTTCCAGCAGCCAATCAATCCACCCTTTTGTGTTCCTCACACAGCTTGATCTTTCATGTGTACATATATATATATATATATACTGTGTGGCAAATCTAGGAAGAAGAATTTCTCTTATTGAAATGGGATAGAGCTTGGTGCTAAAAATATATCTACAACCATTTTGGATACAGAATATTTCTGTTATAATTGTCCTAAAGTTATTTATTCTAATCATGAAGTTATGTTGGTTATCATCATTATAAGCTCTGAAGTATGGACCTAATTGCAGCCCCCCAAAAGCCCCAACACTCAAGGGTCATGAGATAATACAGATATATTAGTTGGTCTGTTATTCTAATTTTTCTTGCTTTGTAAGGAATTCCTTGGTGGCTGCAGCTGTCTGGATGTATTATGGTTGCTTCTTTATGGATGTGATATGTTCACTGCTGGAACAAAATGAAGTTGTTACATTTCAAAATAGAACACAGCACCCCCAGTCTGAGCTCTTTAGCAGCTAACCTTCAGGATGTGATGCACAAAGTGTATTCTCTTGCATAGGTGGCCACCATGTCTGAACATATAATGTGATTTTGTTTTTATTGAAGGAACAGTTTTATTTTCCACTAGATTCTTGAAAGATATCAGGAAAGAACAGAACTATAATGAACTACAAAGAATTAGCTCTGCTCAGCCCTGGGGAGGCCACACCTGGAGCATCTGCAGACTGGGTCTGGTGCTTGGGTCCTCGGTGCAAAACTGTATGATCCGACTGGAGCAACTCCAGTGCAGGGACACAAGGATGATTCAGGGACTCAACCAGTCAGGCATTAATGATTCTGAATATTTCTAATCTTCACTGTTAATGCTGTTACTTCTTCTGAATATGCCAGAGGTGCTGATGTCTCACAAACCTATTGCAACAATCTCTTTGAAGAAGAGGACTCTAATTATATCTGCTTCTATGTTACTTCTGCATCCTCACAGTTCTTTGACCTGACTTGGTTAAATGAGCTAGTATGAATTCAAGACTGGGTTCCCCACCAGCTGTGAGTGCTTAATGATGCTTTAAAATTGTTTCCACTTTTCAGCTTTTCCGCAACTCAAAATTAAGACCAGAGCATGGCCTGGATTTTCTCCCCACTTATTTAAAGAAAAATCCAGTATTGCATATATTTCTTCTGTTCTAAACAGAGCCAAACACTGAAATTCACAGTAAAATGAAATTTTAAATGTTCCTTGGTAAGATAGGATATGAATTTTTATATGTTAAAATAACATAAAAATGCAAACTATAGGCTCTCTTTTTTCATAGTTTAAAAACTTAAAAAGTAAATCGGACCATGAGACATAAGAATGAGTGAGGTAATGATGCATAAGGACTCCTTTGCTTTGCACTCTAAGAAGATGGGAGCTGTAAATAATGTTTTTCTGCAGTGAAGAACTATACGGGGTTCACCCACTTTAGCAGTGGCTTGTTTTCATAAAGTTGCAAGATCTTTATAGCCAGGAAGTGTACAGCACACCAGTCAGCAAATCATCTTGTATTATAAAAGTGGTTTTCCTATTTGCTTTTTCAAACCTGTTTGCAGTCATCTACTGTCCCAAAAGTTATTCAAGGATTTTCATGAATGCAAAGAGGCAGCAGTGGTTTACCCTAATCACATTGACATCATTTCCTTAGCAATCAAGCTCAAATAAATAAATGTTCTTTGTTTGACAAGTCACTTTGAAATGGCAAATCAATAAATTCCTACAGGAAGACATCAACATTTTTCAGAGCTGAGGTACATTTTGCTCTTGATTATTTTGAACAGAGCTGATTAAAAACTAATGAACCTCTCCCTTTCAAGAAGAATGACATTTTTGTTTAAAAATTTTTGGTGCCCCAATCTAGAAAACATTCAGTTGGAAAGGATAGAGCAAAGTAGAAGGACATATCATAGCTCACCTATGTCTTGAGAGAAGAAACGACATAGGAAGAAGTCAGTAGCTTCTCCATTTGATGTATTTAATGCAAATTGGGGTATGAGTCTTCACGAATTTGCTATAGATAACAGACTGACATTGCTGGGGAAAGAGTATGTGGTTTGTTCTCCCTTTTCTTCACTCTTTTAAATACTATGTAATCATCTACATCTGTGAATTTGAACTGACTGCACATGCTATTAGAAATGTGGGAGGAAGATTCTCATCTGGTCGTGTCTCTGTGACTTATTTTGTTCTAACACAGATTTGCACCCAACTTGTAATAGAATGACATATTATGCTAAGTAGGTTGCTCATAACTTCTAACTGTACTTTTCTGGTTGTTCTTGAAAATAATTGTAAATTTTAATGGGATGTTTGTTGGTTTGGTTGGTTTTGAGAGTTTTTTTAATTGTTTTTTTTGGGGGGGTTGTTTGTTTGGTTTCGTTTGGTTTTTTTTGTTTGTTTGTTTTTTTATTTTTTAATTCTGTTCTGCTTGAAACCTGATTGATATATTGTGCAGGTAGTGTCTTGTAGGTTTTAACACACTTTTTAAAAAAGGATTCATATTACACAGAGACAAATCTGCTAGCATTTAGTCTGTATTTTAAACAGGAACAAAAATTGTGAAATTATGCTTCCAATGAAGTTATTTTACAGAAGGGTGCCATCTTTCCCTTTTCTATAGTTCCAACAAACTACAAAGAAGTTTAGCAGGCTGAGAACAGACCAACACACTGAGATAAACTATAAACACTGTAGAGCATTCTTGGGTTGCCCTGTTGCTATGAAATATAACTTAGGAAGGTTTAATTGACACTTCTGGCCTGTTAGCACAGTATAGTCTTAAAATGCATCAAAGTTTTTCCAGTGGGTGTATGTGCCTATCAACAATATTACCAGATTACCTGGTATTTAAGAAAACTTTTTATATCCCTATTATTATTTTTCACCATGTTTGACACACAAATCTGTATGCTATCTTATGCCCTATCAACCCTCATCATTCTTCACAGTCATTCCTATAACATCCTTGTCTTCACTCTTCTGAAAACACCACTGTTCAAATATTTATCTTAATTTGATAGCTGAAGGAAATGCATTTTTTCTGTGCAAGTGGGGACACGTGAGGTTACAGGTGGGGAAGGAAGCAATATATCTCCAGTTTGAATAAAGACGTGTTCAAAGACAGCTCATGACATATTGCTTCCAAATCCCTGTTTGGACATCTATTCATCTCACTCAAAATGAAATAAAACTAAAAATTAATTTCGCTCATTGATTTATTTGTAAGACCATCTGTATTTAACTGATGTTTGAAATAAATTAAAAAAAAATATTTAATCTGAATAGAAATAAAACTTTTGCTCAATTTTGTATAACAAGTCTTTGAAAATTTTTATTGTTGCTTGTTTCTCTTAGGAAGAGATTTAATTTAGGAGATTTTATAATTATTTTGACCAAGAGCTACTTCAACCTTTTTTTTTTCCACACACAAAAGTTGCACAAGAGATAAATATGAGGTTACTTTCATCACTTCACAGAAAAACATGTTTGGTTTACTTTTTTAGTCAAGTGTAAGGTGTTGTGTTTTCAACCAAAACTATAAACCTAAAAAACTACAGGCTGCTGCTTCAATAAAATCTGCACTGCTCTTTCTAGCGTCTGTTCTATTTACTTCATAGCATGTAGGCAAAGTATAATAAAATGAACATACACATTCAAGAAAAGGGAGTTTGCCAATATATTAAACAGCTTCTCTTCCATTGTAATGTACTAGAAAACTGCCTTTTTCGTGCTTGCTTTAAAGTCAACATTAAAATAAAAAGAGGAATAAAGTACAATTAGGTTATAAGACAGTTTTAAGTAGTCTTTATAACAGGATGAGGCTTTCTTTGTAAAAGTAATTTAGTATTACAGAACAGTTGTACATATGTAGGCGTGATTAATCTTAGTATGTTGGAGAACTGACAGATGTAGGTCCTGCTGTTAGACGTGCATGCCTTGCAGTTCACTGCTTCTACATAAAGACTGTGAAACAAAAACAGGTGAAGTTATTGAAAACTCCCTAGGGCTCCCACTCAGCGAGGGAAATACCACACACTTGGGCACAATCAGATTTGCAAGGGCTAAAGGTGATACTACACCACATAAATGAGGATTATAATGTCTGAGCCGTGTTTTGTCAGCTCTTTAAAGAAGGGTAGAAGTCAGTTTTTGAGACCTATGCTTTTGAGGTACACAGAGGCTGGGTAGTGTGTTGCTGTTTGGTTGGTTGATTTTTAGCACTGAAGTTTTAAAGTGAGGGAGGACTGCAAGTGATGTGTTATCAGTGGAAATACAACGTCAGCAGCAACTAAAAAACATTAGTGTGTTACCAATGTCATTCTCATACTAAACAAAACACAGCAATGTACTAGCTACTAGGAAGAAAATTAACTCTATCCCAGCCAAAACAAGGACAACATGTAGTTTATAACTCTCTCAATTATTTCTTTCTTCCTTCTGAGCTTAAGTGAACATACTTGACTCGAATTTGGTGTGTGGCTTAAGGCAGCCATAGGAATGTTCAGCATATAAAAATGATTAACTGGAAGAAATAATAGTAACTTATTCATTATTATTTTTATATATTTTAGCCTGAGATGGTAATACAGTGTGATCAGAGAGAAAAAGGAAAAAAAGGATGTTTGCTATTCCTCTAAAGATAAGATTAAATCAATACTCTTTATTTAAAACCAACTTTATAAGAATGTGTTTGTACAAACTATAGTATATTATAAATAAATTGCAATAGATTTATGTGAAATGCAAGTATATTACTATATCTTGTTCAGTTATTATTTAGAAATTGCAGGCATAATGGCAATAAGCTATTTCTTTGCCTTAATGTTAGATCCTGATTAATGAAAAAACTGTGTGTTGTGTTCTGTATGACCTAAGATGTTAAAAAAAAATTTGGTCTAATATTCTGAGGGGAAGTTGTAGGAGAGGTTTCTACTTATTTTCAGTAGATAGTTCTTTCCAAGCTGACAGCTATTTAAAATTTATGACTGGCATGACTCTCAATATCTGGTTACATTTTCATAGCAAGTAGTCCTTTAACTCATACAACTGGAAATCATAGGCTCAAAATGAAAAAAACTGCTACTATAATGCTCTTGCAGATTATCCAGGTAGATTTTCATTGCCAGATTCTTGATGTTGATCTGTGCAGTGAATTTTTGATATCCCTCTCAAAGGAACATTGATGGCTCACTTTGGAAACAAAGAAGCTGCTTTATTATCTTTTCAGGTACTTATTGCAATATGTACATCTGCAGAGATATGTTTTGCAATGAAGACAAGAAAAAGGTTGTCAGTAGTCTAAACACATTGATTGTTCTTATTTTGTTGAGCACAACAAATATCCCTGGAGTCCTGATACCTGAATGACGACCTAACGTTTTTTAAGGCAATAAATGAAGAACTAACTTGAAACTGAGCAACCTTAAGGTCAGAGAGTGCCACTGTGTAAGACTATGGAATGTACATCTCATCCAAGAAGTGCATGAATACACCTGGGAAACACAGACCAGTAAGGGCTGCTTGGAACATACGAGAATGTATTACAGACCAATCACGCACTGACTTAACAAGCCATATAGGCTGTGATCCTGTATTGTGTGAACTTTTGACAGCTGTCCAGAGTCTCTTCTGTCAATTTGAATTGTTCAGTTGCTGCAGAATATGACACTAAATGATTTTGTGCTTACAGAAGCATTTTGAATCTCCTGTCCTCCTGCTTTGTTCCTGCACAATTCTTCTTCTCATAATCCTGCACTAATGTCCTCCTCCAAAAAGTCTTTGAACAGTTTTCAATCATATTCTGCAAGATAGAATGGCAAGAAAATTCAGCATTATTTATGACCACTTCTGTATACAGAAAACTGCTTTTCTCATGATTTGAAGTACCATACAAACATGCTATTTTTCAAATAAAGGGTAGCTCTGGAAAACTGTCTCTCAAGACTGTAGGAAGGAACCGAGTTTTAAAGACTCTCATTCAGATGAACTACCTTTTAATAAAGTGTGTAAGGGAGGGAAGAGGAGATAGTTCTCACTGACTCGGAATCTTTGTGTCATGCAACATATTGTTGATGTGAATGAGATAGAGGTATAAATAAAAAGTGATAAAATGGTACTGCAAGAGGCTTCTGTGCTGTTCATCTTTCCGTATGATGTGGTGTACAGTTAGCTTGTTTTGTGAGAAGCAAAATGAATGGATCTTGGCATTCTGTCTCCATTGTTCAAAACTTCCCAAATAAAAACCTTATTTCCTGCTCCTTTGTTGCATAAGAGAGAAGACAAACCTTGGCATTCCTGCGTACAAGGTGACTTGTTGGCTGGTGTGCTGTACCCTTCATAATTAACTGGTTTACAGATGTCAAAATAATTGTATAAGGGCTGTGTTTCTCCTAATATCCATGTCTTCTATCCAGATGCAAATCCCCATGGAAAATAATAATTTCTTCATTTTCTACCATACTTATAAATGTGCTTGATATCAGCGAGTGCAAAAGTGACTGGAAAGAGGCGAGTAGGAGCAGACTATATAGACCTTGAATCATGCCTCCTTCATACAGTTTGACTTGAACAAGACCACTGTATACAAGAGGCATTATGTGCAAAGACTGCAAAATTTCTCTTCATCTGTGATGAGACTACTATGAACTTTTAACATGGGCCACCAGATATTTTTGCAGTAAAATTCTTTATACTTTATCTTGATGCAACTAGTTCCTTCTATTTTCTGAAATACCGCAAGGAGAAGGTTTTATTTTACTGGCTATCACACTGAAATGATGACCAGGGCTAAAAGTGGATAGTGTTTAAAATATGAATGACTTTATTTAAAAGATAAGTTATTTCTCTGTATCATGAAAAGGTTTAATTTCGTCTCTGATTTCAAATGTGCTTGTGACACTGCCAAACCTCAAGTGTTCAGACTGAAAATTTCCATACTGAGTGTGTCTCTCAGCATGATTTTTCAATTTTTTTTTTTAATAATAGTTCATCATTTTTTGATTCGACAGAAAATGATGCAGGAAAAATATCTCAAGCCTGAATGGGAGAGAGGGGTAGACAAAATTTTATTTTTTTAACTGTAGAGCTTTAAAACAAGAACTTTATATCTATCAGCAGTGTAATCCTAAATAAACTATCTATAAACTTGCATAACAAATATTCACAATGGGCTAAATTAAGGTCATTTAGGACAATAAAATAAGAAATTAGATTTACTAAACACAAGAAATATAAATGTTACTAATTTATATTCTAGTCTTGTTGGTAATAAATACTGACTTTCCCTTTAGACTTTTTTAATCAACAGTACAATACAATGTCTTCAGGGATCAATATCTAGCAACTTCATAATATCACTGAGCATAAAATCAGTAAAAAGTATTAAGTATCATAAAATATACAGACCTTCTAATCTGGGCATACTACCAATATGCTCAAATTCACTGTTGTGTGAAAAGGTAAGAAGAAAAGATGTTTATGGTGAACTTATCAACACATTCATTTTGTATGTTGCTGACATCTTCACATACTGTCATGTTGGTAAAGCTAAAACCAGTGTCTAAGGACTAAAAGAGAACTTCCTGTCAAACAAAATCATAGAAAGTGGCAAAATCCTCCTTTGGTTTTACTTATGTGCAATATGAAAGCTCTCTAGCAGTTTCAATCAGACACACATACTGTTTGTGTGCATGCGCTCTCATCCATTGTTTTTATTGCAGTCTCAGGGTGCTGGGAACTCTTATTTTATGAGATGCCATGAAAATAAATATGTTCATTAATATAACTGTAGGTGAAGTCTGTGTCTAGTTAATTACATTCAGTGAAATCCTTCTTTTTGAGGACTGGAGAATGGGACTCTTGGAATAATCATGGAAATTTGGCTGTGAATTTTCATATTTCATCATATGGCTTTGAACCTGAGTATCTATTCAAATGCTTTCCAATGAGTGTATATAAACATAGACAGTGCGAATTTGCCTCAGATCAGTTGAACAGGTCTTAACTGTTTTGCTTTTAAATGAAAATGAATATACATTCTGTATGGCTGTAATTTTTTTTTTTTTCCTGCATATATTTAGTAGAAGACTGTAAGGAATTTATTATAGGTACCACACAAGTCTAGTACTTTAATATGGTCCTACTTGAAAACCTAATTGTCTGAAATTTGCTGGATAAGTTTATGTTATGCAATTGGGAGGTGGGGTGGAGGATGAAAATCCCTTCAACTAATTTCTTCTGCAGATGATAGGAGAGCACATGTTCACAGAGAAAAGGAGAACATGTTGCTGTTGTTATTTAAGGATCAAACTAGTAGTAATTAGGGATAGAAGAAGACATATGCTTGGTCTGTTATGAGTTTTGGCATGTGTCGCCCTGGCTGTCACCATGATTGTACCCTCAGCTGCCAGCTGTTCAGTGGGGTCATGGCAGGGCTGGGAGAAGAGCTGCAAGAACAGTGGCCAAGAAGCAGGTTGGCAATCACT
The DNA here is from genome assembly GCA_013400415.1 of Scytalopus superciliaris. Lineage (NCBI taxonomy): Eukaryota > Metazoa > Chordata > Aves > Passeriformes > Rhinocryptidae > Scytalopus > Scytalopus superciliaris. The sequence continues at coordinate 61,189 of VXBX01005330.1, forward strand.
TGGGCAGATGAGATGCAAACAGGGATTTGGGCAGGTATGGATGGCAGAGGGGGAATCAAGTGACTCTTCAGCCCCTGCAACTTGGCTGACAGCTGCCTGGCTGACACCCAGGGCTCTGGTGCTGCCCGAGGCAGTGCTGTGCCCTGCTTGCTGCACATGTTTGTGCATAGAACTGCTTAATACCAGTTACTGACTGTAAATAACTGTCTTTTGTTGCGGAGAGAGTATGATCTGGTGTGATCACACAGGTATGATCTCTGTGCAAGGAGTAGTGGGCCCTTGTGGAGTGGCCAAGGGATGGTTCCCTGGGTAGGTATGGGAGCAAACGGCAGCAGGTGCCAGGCAGGTGCCATGGGGTATGAGGTGGGGCTGGGCCTGCTTATCCCTTTTGATGAGGGTTTTCTTCCTGGAGCATGGAAAAATATCAGGTTCAGTGTTACATAATCCTTACTTAGGTAGAAGGAGTTTAAAATTGCTCAAGTCCTTTTAGTTTAGTAAGAATTTCTGCTTGGATCAGTGCTTGTTGCTTATGGGCAGGCAGCATGAGGAGCAGCTTACTGTGAAGGAAGGGATGCTCTGTAATGATCAAGAATAGCAAGAATGGAAATGATGTGGGGAAAAAAAAGGTTCCCCAATCAACATGCTGCTAATTATTTTATTATTGCTATTAGAAATTATCCTACCTCACTGTCAGTACATTCATTGATTGGTTTAGTGTACAAATGAAGATGTTTCTATTAATGGGTGCTTGATTTTTTAAAATTTAATATCTTGTATTTATTACAGTCTATACTCTTACGCCTGTAACTTTTAGACACTGGTGAAGAGCATAAATAAATCTAGGGGGATCAAAGAGCAAATGGCAAGTAGTGAATCATAAAGTAAGCACTAAAGAGGAAACAAATTTCCATGCCAATTTCAACCACTGTCTCTAAAGACATACATCTCTCATTTTGAAAGCTGTCATAATGTTTCCCAGGGGCTATGATTCATACTGCCTTTCTGTTAAAGTTCTCTGTGATCACGTCACATTCCCTGTGATACTGCAGGCTACTGCATTTTGGTAAGGATGCACCAGCTTCTAGAAGAAAGAGAATGGGGTAAAATTAGGTGATATTCTGTATGGTCTACATCAGCACAAGAGATGAATCAATGTATTTGTGGTTTAGAACAATTATTGTTTTATTTGAGGCAAATTCAAAAGCATATATTTCTCAGAAACAGCATACTTGAATTCAACATTTTAGAGAAATACACTTTTAATACATGTGTTACAATATGAATATTAGGAAATGTTTAATGATGGGGAAAAATAATGAAGCATAAAAAGCTTCAGTGGTTCTTATTATGTAAAATTATTTTGTCCATTTGTCTCAATGGATGTTCAGTTCATGATGATATTAAAAGAAATATTAATGTGTTTGCATAGCATTTTGAATCAGGCAGTAGAGTTTGTTTTGTTGCAGGTGAAAGTTACTGAGATTTGCTGTAACTTTTTTGTAATAGTATGCAGCCAAATAACCTGACATCCAACGTGAGTTCACATTATTACAAACATTTGTGGAGTAATATACCTTCCCCTTAAGGGTGGGACGTCACACCTATGAATTTAAATTTTGTGTAGCATAACTGTACAACGAATGTGATGTATGCGTATGTCTTTTCAGATGTATATAGCTCATCTTGTGGAGAAGCCATTGTAAATTCCTGCTTTCATTTGCCTATCTTACAGAGTTTTTATCAGAAGACAGTGTTTAAAATTGCTTTCTTTCCCCTCCGGTGTGGCCACACTGAAATCTTAAAAGAATCAAAGCTCATAAGAGGCACAGAATCTTTACACTCTCCTTCCTCGGCCTATATGAAACACTAGGCAATATGCATGCAGGGCTGATTTTGGATGGAACGGTCTGTATTGTGTAATAAAATGATTTTGTATGACCTTTTGATTCACAGACTGTACTAATTCTTGATGACTAGTATAAGCCAAGATAGAGTAATACTGGTAGCAAAAAGTCGGATGTGAAGATATTTTTAGTGCAAGAAGGCAGAGTTTTCATTTCTAAATGAGCCTAGGGAGTCGGAAGCCATTGAGTGGGTCATACGGTCCACCAGGGACACCGGCCAGGGCAACTACTGTGAAGTTGATAGAGGAGCTATCATCTGTCCTGTAGGCATGGTCTCCCATCCATAACCCTGGGAGAGTGGGGTAAAGCCTGCTTCTTCCACAGGCCTGATCCCTACTTCAGGATTCCTGCTGATGTTGTTAGCAGAGGAGTACTCTTTAGCAGGTGAGGGAACTCTAGGTAGTTCTGCAGACTGTCATTCAGAAATGGGCATTTAGGAAAGTGTTACTGGTGTGAGCAGGGAGGTTGTATTAGTTATCTTATTGGATTTGTGCAAAGAATATAAAAATCACATGATGAAAATGTTATTTCTTCAATAAAGCACTTCTGGCCAAACAGATTCTGTGAAATCTTTGTTGTAAAAAGCTATGATTGCATTCAAGCAGTTATTCAATGAGAGTAAAAATGTGAGCTGGCTGAGATATACTACCTGAGGACTAACAGAAAATGAAAAAGTTGATGAAGGAGCTAATAGTGTGTTAAGTAAAGAGAAGATAGATACAGAAATTCCATTAAGTTCCCAGTAAATCAATACAATAATAGCAAAGTTGGGAGGTGAAAAAGGAAGAAACACTGTGTGGAAAAAATTGGAATTTTTTTTTTTTTTTTTTTTGTTTTGGATGTAAGTAAGGGTGCATAGGAATACCTCCTGGCAAGAGATTATTAGAAAAGGAATGTAGCTGTGACATTCACATTGTGAGAAGGTCAGTTTAATCTGAAGAAACACCTAAACATAAACCCAAGAATTTCCACTTACTGATTTTCCTTCCCTGCACATAAGGATATTACACTAACTTTAGGAATCATGTTTTGAATTTTACACATGAGCACAGAATGGAAAAAAGGTTTTATCTAAACCTGTATATTGTCTCTGCAAAGTCATAAACAGAAAAGAGCCAACTAGATTGTACTTGCTTGTGTGTACTAATACAATTGTATCCCACATTGTCTATTCTTCATAAAGACTTCAGTTTGTTTTAGCTGACAATCTCAGATATGACATTATGTCTGCCTATGCACTATATTGCAACTCATAAGAAAAATCAAAATTAGCTTCCAGTTGTCATAATACAATGCTAAAAACTTATTTGTTATACTTTAGCCAGTACTACACTTCTAGTTCTAGCTGAATGCTAGGATAATCTCTGACACATTTAAAGAAAATGGAACTCAGTGCTTTCTTGCTTTTACTGGAGCTGAATAAATAGCTTCCTAGGTGCTCCTCTGACAGCAAACATAGCTACTTTCCTTCTTTCCTGCATTACTTTTTGGCTGTTTAAGCTTTGTAAACAGTCAGAACCAGGAAGCCACAGATCTTTGCATATCAAACCATGTTAATAAATTTCCATAATTTCATCCCCCCCCCAACAACAACTATTGGAGCTGCTCAGAACAATCAGAATAGGTTTGGCTTGCAGACATTAAAGTCAAGAGCAGAAGCTAGAAGGAGGGAAGATTTAATCCGGTGCCCATGATTAATTAGGTTTCTGACAGGTTTGATGATGTTACCTTATAAAAAACAAGCAGTAACTGGCCACAGTTGTCATTACATGTAGTTTTAATACATACAGCACAATGTTTGTATTAATAAGCAAGCTGCCTTTGAATTTCTTGCAGGTAAACATTATTTAAGGTCCACTCTGGAATATTTTGTTTTTCTCTTTCCTTGAACTAACTAAAATTACAAAATATTTACAGTAAATAATGGTGATAACTCCTAAATTGGTTTTAGAAAGAAACAGTTGGGATAGGGCCCCACTAAACTGTACTGCATAGTAGTTGAAAGCAAATCCATGGATGAGGAGAAAATGACAGTCTAATTAAATAACCTTTGTCACATCTGATGGAAATTGCCAGTCAATTCTCACCTAATGTTTCTATAGGCTTTAACATTAATCCTAAAGCATGATGTTATTTATATCTATTTCTTTTGATCCTTTCAATGTGCTTTCTATGTATCATTTACTTTAGAATTATTCTATTGCAATTAGTTATGCGATATCTTGATGGAATTTGAATGCTTGAGTCTTACTTTCTTCTTGCTGACTGTGCGTGTCAAAACCCTTCTGCTTTCCATGCTTTTCTTGAAGCTTGTGATAACTGAAAACTCCCATTTGTCATGTTCCTTCTTTCCTTTCCCCCATGCTGACAAATGCATTTACATTAGAGAGGCTTCTTGTAGAGACCTATATCTATGAGATTTTTTGACTGAGAACACAGTTCCTGCTACTACAAGAGCTGTTCTGCTGCAGCAAATTCATAAATAACTTTGATTTCAAATTCAACTTTCAGAGAATGCCACCTGCATCCTTCAGGTCCTACACACCACATCAGTTCTAATGAGTAACAAATAAGTGCACTGTGTATTGCAAATGTATGATGTTTAGAGGCTCAAACTGGCTCCTTTCTTGACACTTCTTTTGTTACAACAAATGTTAATGCCAGAGATTTATGCCAAAGAAGTAAGTAGACAAATCTCACTGTTGCAAAGGAATTACTAGGGAATGAAACGCTTTGGCATATTACTGTTAAAGTTCAATATTGTGCATGCACAGCATGTGGTGCCAGAAGGGAGCTGAGACATCTATATGCAAATCTGAGTGCATATTTTCATCAGGAATTGCACCTCTTTGTTGAATGTATCAGGAGAAATATTTAAGATATTTTAGTCTTATAAGTTGTTTTCTTTTTTTCTTTTTAGAATATCAGAACAAGAAAACTACTTGCTGTAAAGTGTAGATGTGATATGAATGGCACAACATACCTATTATGGATAAAGAAGGTGTACTTTAAAAATATCAGAAGAATCTGTTTTGTTCTTACTCTAATTTTCAGATGTCTGCATAGGCATGGGAAAGTTTAATTTTGTAATACTTAAAGAGTTTCCTTGGAATTCAGAAGTTTGGATACTGGATTAAATTCTTGTCTCACTTGCGTTGTAACCCTGAACGTAATGAAAGCCAGATACACACACTGCAGTTGTTTATTTTGACAACCCCTACTCTATGCGGTCAACTGCCTGTTACCATGTGTTTACACAGTGGAGTTCTGAGCCTGAGCGTGACCTGGTGTTATTATTGCTAAACAAAGTGAGCATGGTTATTGGTGTCTGCTTCTAAGAAGTTACTGCACAAAGGTGGAGAAAAAAAAAAAATTACTCCAGGGAGACCTTACTGTGGCCTTTCAATAAATAAAGGAGGCTTATAAGCAAGATGGTGAAAGACTTTTTCCGAGGACATATAGTGACAGAAAAAGGGGCAGTGGTTTTAAGTTAAAAGAGGGTAGATTTATACTGAACAAATGGAATTTCTTTGTCATAAGAGTAGTAAGACACTGGAAGAGGTTGCCAAGAGAAGTTGTGAATGCCCATCCCTGCATGCATCCAAGGACAGGTTGGATGTCGCACTGAGCAACCTGGTCAGGTGGAAGGTGTCCCTTGCAATGGCAGGAGGCTGGACTACACAATCTTTGAAGGTGCTGTTCAACCACTCTGTGAATCTATGAAATTTTCCAGTTCCTGAAAAATAAATTTTAATTATTCTGAAATAAGATTTCAAGGGAGGCAGCATAAGAGTTCAGATTACTCAACCATATGATTTGTGTGCTGAGACATACTTAAAAAGTGCAATTGTCTAAAACCATGACATAGTTTATTCAAAAGAGCTTTGAGGTATAATAGGCCTTCTAACCCCACATATTCATGAAAAGCATAGATAGAATATGTATTTTGTTGTATTTGGAAATATTTATACTTCACCAGCACTGATCTATTAATTTATATTGATACACTTTAGCTTCAAAACTTTGCACATCATAAATTGCTTTAAGTGAATCATGAAGGACTGTTAACTGCAGACCAGTCAGTGATGAATAAAGTTAGTGGGTTTTGGAACCAGAAATAAATTTAACTTCATTATGTTGTCTGCTTTTCTTAATCATTTTTGTTGTACCTCCATTTTTCTCCAAAGAAAGTGATACTTAAAAAATAAGAACTACCTTAGTAATTTCTTAATTTGTTGTTGTCTTCAGTGTCATGGATTGAACAAAATCTTTGCTCTGTAGGGACCTTGCCATATTGAATATAGCATAATTGTCTTTTGAATTGTTTTTTTTTTTTTTTTTGTTTGTTTATNAATTTCTTAATTTGTTGTTGTCTTCAGTGTCATGGATTGAACAAAATCTTTGCTCTGTAGGGACCTTGCCATATTGAATATAGCATTATTGTTTTTTGAATTGTTTTTTTTTTTTGTTTGTTTGTTTATTTGTTTTATAGGGGGACTTTGAGGGAAGTGGGGGGCTTGTTTGTTTTGGTTTTTTTTGTTAAACAGAAAACCAAACAAATGTGCAAATAAAGCTACTATGCAATTATTCTGCATATATATGCAACCTCTAAAGTTTGGAAAAGTCAAATAACTTTATACAGAAGTTAGTTTTCACCTTTTACTTTCCTGTTTCAGAGTCTTTATGTTGCCTCATTGGAGACAACAGAAGAATAATTAACCCTCATCAATTATAAATAACAAACTAATACAAAAAGTATATGTATTATTAAAACTGATTTTTTCTACTCTGTTTTACACACCTTTAAATCCATTTCACTTTATAATTATACAATGCAATATTCTCTCTTTATAAATTGATCTAGTCTGCAGTGTTGTATCATTTTATAAATATTAGGATATGGCCTGAGGATGAAGGTGAACCTGGAGTTTTGAATATAGAGGTCTGGAGCAATATCTTAATAGAGCACAGGCATGAAATGTTTAATTACTGTCAATATTATGATTTTTAATAATTTATGCTGAATCAAGATGTAAATTATCCAATACTATAAAGAGAGAGAGAAAGACTTGAAAGTTTGATTCAGCCATGACAAAATTTACGGCTGACATAGCCAAAAAACCAGAATCATATCACTCAGTAACCTAAAATACAGTAATTTAGAAAAAGTGGGATGGTTCTACCATATGTGTAGTGGTTTCTGTTCTACAAGCACAGACACCAAAACCAATATACACCATCACATTACTTCAGTGCAGTGGTAGCAGCACACTGACTTTCCCCAATACACAGACTCGGGGAAAGAGGACACTCATTGCAGCTGGTCACTGAGTCTGACTCCTGGCTAGTGATCAGCCTGTTATGCACAGTGGATTAGTGTGTTAGGGACCAGAGTTGTATTTAGAGCCCTGTCATATTTGGTCCGTGGTTGTGTTCATCAATGTGGTATGAGAAAATGCTGCATAGTTTCACTGTGGAGAAATAAAAATTAGTGTGACATCAAACTTCTGAGAACTTAGCTTTTGACAAAAGAACCATAAAGAATAGAGCCATTATTAGCCCAGAGTCAGCATCTTGAGCTGTTGTAGCCTTGGCTTGTGCTCTGACCATGCACGGGCTGATGCTGCAGCTGGCAAAATTCCATTCCAGAGAGAGGAGAAATAAGATGTGGTCCTGGGCTGAGGAGGTGAGAAGGAACAGATGAGCATTTTTTTGATACAGGGGGTGCCCTGAAGCTGCACTGCCTGCCTGCCCTTCCCTCCAAGTACCATGCTCTTTCTCCTGTTCAGTGACTTGATGAGATTTCAGGGGTTGGTATGTGTTGTTTTCTATCACAAGTAAGAGAATACATTTGCTTTTGCTTACTAATGAATTTGCTTTGCTACCTCAGTTGTGTTTTAATGTCTTTTATTTTGTGCATGGGAATCCTCCTGAACCCATAACAACTGGGCTGAGCCTTTGGCTTGTTCTTGGACATCTGCATTTCCAAGGGGCTCTTGTTTCCATCATTTACTGTTTTCCAGTCTAAGCGGCTGGTGTAAGCAACCCATGGCCTTGTTGGTCACAAATTTTCTTGGGTTTTGCCATAACTAAAATCAACTAGCTATTACTGTCACCAAACATGCTATAAGCTTGTAAAATTATTCATCTGATTATTCTTTGCCATGCATAATCAAACCATTAAACTGGGGCAGATACAGTTCAGAGATTTAGAGAATGTTTTCCCTGTAACAATTACCTGACTGTTTCTTGTTTGACCAAGACATACCATAGCCATCAAACAAGACCTGGGCAGATGTAGTCAAGGTTTTGGTTTTTTGAGCATCATTTTTGGTAGACTTCTTCCAATAACATTGTTCTGCTGACTGTCATTTTTTTTCTTGACTTAAAAACATCCCAATCCTGAAACTGAATGACACAGAAACTCTAAAATTTTCTATGAACCTTTTTCATATTTTGGTCAGTTCCACATATGATCTAAACCATAATACAGCAACATAAAGATTTAGATAATGTAAAGCCATAGGTAACAACAAAATAACTGTCAGTCTGTTAGGAAAATGAACAATTTTCTGCACCTAACAACCTGTTCCTAACAAATTGGTAGAGACCTTTAAGTTATCACCACCAAGTTCTGCTCATTAAAAAGTATGTGGTTTGAGCTGCTAGAACAGAGTTGCTACTCCTGTCTTTCACAGTCAGAAGAAAATTGGCTAGGAAATCTGAGCTTTTCAGCAGAAACATACTGCTATGTCTATAGACAGGTGTCCTAGAGTGAAAAATGAAAGTTTTTTTAGCTTGAAACCCAGGTAAAGTCATATGCCTTATTTTAAATGCAACACAACTCATGCTCTAGTTATCATTGAAATTGCAACATTTACAATAAAGAAAAAGGTAAGGAAATAGGAACTAAAGTTGCACACTGTTCATGCATGCACATACAGACACATATTCATAAAAGTTAAAATAAGGAGAAACTTTCCAAGTTTTTATCTTTATAAATCTATTTGATATTTTATTGATGACAGAAGACGTGCAGAGGAAGAGATGGTGTATGCATGATTCTATTTGAGGTGCTACTATGTTGACATAAAAATACAGGTTTTTCTATATGGTGTAGACATCTGAACTTCCAGTGGAGTCCCTGCAATTCCATTCCAAATAACCTCATTAAAGTCAGCTGCTCTGTTTCAGAGGGAACAGCATCCTTCCCATTTTTGACCTCACCACTTTGTTTTTACAGAGTATATATATGTACCCTATTCTCACATCTTTAAACTGGGTCCACACTTCCCCAGTGCTGGACCAGTGTCACAACCGAGTGACACTGAATTGTCAGTCACTTTTTAAATTGTTAACAACCATATGGATGTTTGTCTTATTTTTGAGAGAATTATAAATGTCTGATGTATTTGCTTTTGCAATTTCTTATTTTAAAGGAGGAATTCTGGCACGGTGGCTGAGATGGCCTTGGAGAATAATACTCTATGGTGGAACCTTTCTTTTGTAGTCCTTTTATAAGAATCAGTCTGATGTGTTCTTGTTCACTGAAGGAAACACCGTGATAAGTACTTACAGAGGGTTAAACATCCACTGTGCAGCAAAGTCCAATAACCTACACACAGCTTCTTAGGAGAGTTCTGGTAACCCAAGCTAATTTTAACCTCTAATTTTCCTCTTATCACAGAAAATAAAAACCCCTGTGTTATCTTAAAATCTGGTTTCTTTCTACCCAAGATATTTGAATTCATTGAGTTCTCGCTTAGAAAATATGATTTATTTTAGAATGTTCCTCTGAACACTCATCTAAAATGCCTCAGGCTTCAAAGGCAAGGAATCAAAGTTTGTTTCCTTTCCAGGAGTCCTTTTCTTCAGATATGCCTAGTATTTATAGTCTGGAAAGAGTTGCTTGACATTTGATTTAGTTTGAGAGTCAGTCTGTATATGGAAAATGATATCTGTTTTGTGTGTCCAAAGGTTCAGCCTGAGATCAGCAGTCTGAGTGAATGAGGATATAGCATGAGGATGAGGCAGACTTGCTTATGCCATTCTGAGACTTCTCTGGGGTTTTGGAACAAAACAAAACAAAACAAAAGAAAAATACCCCCAACCAATGAAAAAAACGCCAAACCCAACCACACACAAAAAAAAAAAAAAAAGAAAAAAGAAAAAAGGAAAAAAAATAATAAGGAAAAAAAAGGAGGTAGAAAAAAATAGAACAAAAAAAGAAGAAGAGAAAAAGAGGAAAAAAAAAAATCAAGAGGGCAGTTGTAGAATCTCCTGTATGAAAGCATATCATATAGAACAAAATACATGTTTTTGTAAAGTCATGACAGGTATGGATTTAATGAAAACTTAATATTTTTTTTGCATTAATTTCTTTTTAGTTTTGATGCATGCCTATATTTTTGTCCAGTGTTAAAAATACATGTTGTTTTAGGCTAAATCTAGGACCCAAGGGAATGGCCTGAAATCATGTCAGACAAGGCTTAGGTTAGATATTAGAAAAAGGCTCTTTTCCCAGAGGGTGGTTGAGCACTGGAACTAACAGGTTCCCCAGGGAAGTGGTCACAGCACCAACCCTGACAGAGTTCAAGAAGTGTTTGGATGATACTTTCAGGCAGCACATGGTGTGACTCTTGTGGGTGGTCCTATGCAGGGCCAGGAACTGGACTTTCATGATCCTTGGAGGTCCCTTCCAACTCAGCATAGTCTGTGATTCTGTGAGTCTTTACTAACTCCACAGAAAAAGTCATTAATTTACTGGCTTGACTGCTTGGTAACTTTTCCAGCAGACTACTGATTTGATCCCTCTAACAGAAATTACAAACAATAAGTCAAATTCAGTTCCAGTATTATTAAATGTGAAGACTGTATTCCCACAAAGATGGTGAATTTCTAATTGGACTTTTATGAATATGTTTGATTTTCATTATAGCAAAATTCCTCTTGCCAGAGCTGTTAGAAAAAGCAAAGCAGAAATCCCTAATTAATAGGGATACATAGAACTTCATTGCAACCATGTCTAGATGTGCTTTTTAAGAACATAAATATGTGAATGTGCCACGATTTAAAGCATTATAAAACACAATAATGCTATTTATCATTCATTCCAGAATGAGAAATCCAATTTAATTAAATGTTGATCCTATTTTGCTGGACTTCGTTGGCTGTGATTCTTACTTCAATCACCATGTTTTGTTTTACCTTCTGAGTCTTTTGATAATGCTGTTCTTCAAGAGCGCCACATTTATTAGGATAATCATTTACAGAAAATGATAAAACTTTTTAATAAATGAACGATTTTTAAAACTAGTGAAGTATGACAATTTTCAAAATGATGCTCAGGAACATATAGATAAAAGAAATAGAAAGCAGTCCTCTGGGTTCAGGTGATGCTGAATATGGTACAATCACCTTGATATGTCTGTGACTTGTCTCTAGTACTTGATTGCACAAGCCGGAATTAGCTGCCTCAGAACAAAAGAATAACAAGAATAAAAGTTTCTTGCAGTGGAGTATTACAAGCTTGTTAAGTGACATTGTTCGCTTTTTCTGTCATCAAGATGGAGCACTTCAGTGAGAATGGAGGAGGCTACAGTTACATTCCCAATATAGGCCTAGGGTGCATGGTAACACTATATATAGAACATATAGATGCTGTGTCTCAAAAAAAAAAGTAAAAACATTTTAGATATTTAAATACATATGACTGTTAACATATATGATTTTTGTAATACACTGAGCCAAGGAGAGCAAAGACAGGGAGAAAGACACATTTTCTTCTTAGCTGCCTAGCAGATTTTGAAAAATATACATGAAAGATAAATTGGGGTGGAGAATAACTTAATATCTTCCTAAAATAGTAGATCTATTAAGGAGAATAAATCATTCTGTATTTTTATGTCATGTTTTCAAGATAGTATGTTCAGCATCACGTACCAGAACAGCTTCATGGTTGACTAAGTGTACAGGATAGTATGATTAGTATGTAACACAGAAGAATCTATATCAGGCCATGCTATATGTTCTGACTAAAAGATAGACTGGAACAATTTTATATTGATACCTGAAATGTGAGGTTTAGATTTCTTGTTAAATATAACAATAATTTAGAAAAACAATTAGTTAATATGGTATCAAATATTAGTCTAATATTTTTAAGATTTGGTATTTAATATTAAAAAGTGAATGTGTCTAATGGTTCAAGTGAAAATTTCTTTTCTGACTTTTAGTTCTTGCTCTTGTAAGTGTATTTCAATTCTGTAATGGCAATTCTGTGGTAAATCTGTATATTTTCACTCAAAAGTAGTAAAAAAGCTTAACCCCCAAAATACTTTTAGTATATTTATTTAACTAGTACTTGAAAGAGACATTGTAGGAAGATCATTGGTAGCTTTTAAGAAGTATCAAGTATAGGAAGAATTTATGCTTAATACACACCTTCTGACCATAAACAAGAAAACCTTCTTATTACAGTATTCATAGTTATATAAATATTTAGCTTCAATTTTTTATATATTTTTGTATATATGTTTATAGTTTTTTATATTTGTCCTGATTCTTGGATGTCATGTATCTAGTATGAATTTATTACAGTGCTTTAGGGTAATCTTCCTGGGGAAAAAAGAAAAATTCAATCCTAAACCCCAAAATATTTCATGTTGTTTCTAATAACCATAAAGGATTGTCAAGCATTATAACAGGCTGCCCAAGGAGGTGGTTGAATCACCATTCCTGGAGGTATTAAAAAGATGTGTGGATGTGGCACTTGGGGATGTGGTTTAGCACTTGGCAATGCTGGATTAACTGTTGGACTCAGTGGTCTTAAAGGCCTTTTTCAACCTAAACAATTCTATGATTCTTTAAAGAGTGCCAAAAGTTTCATATGAATCTCTACCTGCCGTGCTTTTTCTGTCCCTGTATGAAATTTCCCATAGGGGAATCAAAGCATATGGTCCCAGTTCTGAAGTCCTAGTAATACCTAACAAAGTCTGTCCTTGATAATGAAGGGTAGTCTGCAAGGTGTTTCAGAGGCTTGTATTTGGCATCACAAACACAGGCATAAGTGAAATTTTGTTCTGTACAGCAGTACTTTGAAAGTACCTTGCTTGTTTAAACACACCATTGGGAGAAACAATCTGTTTTGCTAATGTCTTAAACTCTTTAAAAAAAAAAAAAAAGCTTTCTGGCTTAAAATTCATGGTGTTTTTTTAATGATACATCACTGCTGGGAAATGGGGAGTCTGCTCTGGTGCTTTGTTGCAGAGGTTGTCTGGGAAGAGCTGACAGGCAACCTACTTTTCCATTCTCAGAAAGCACTTGGAAAAAACAGACATACATTTTCATTAGTGCTAAGTGTAACAGTTTCAACAGTGATTCTCTTTTACTTAATAACTAAAACTTCCCAAAACACTCGACCCTAGATTTAATGGCCCTTAGTACTCTCCTTCATACGAAGACCCACAGAAAATAACAGAATAATTTTGGTGGGAAGAAACCTTTAAGATCATGGAGTGCAACCATTGACCCAGCAGTACCAAGTCCACCACTAAGCCATGTCCCTCAGTGCCACATCTACATGTCTTTTAAATATTTCCAGAGATGGTGACTCAGTCACTGCCCTGGGCAGCCTGTCCCAATGCTTGACAACCCTGAAAAAATGATAAAACTGCTCAGAGAAAGAAAAATTCTAGTTTAAATAAAGGTATCATTGTGTGATCTCAGCAGTTTATGATGGATTTTTCCTTTTATGAATTTATTAAATACTTGCAATTGAGTTTCTGCACTGTTTCCCTGATTGAAGGAGAACTAGAGGGTGTGTTTGTGGCTGATTGCAATTCCTGATTGATAGGGAGAACGACAGATTGCTATTAATATCAAGTCAACTCTTTTTAGGGAAATAAGCTTGACAAATACTAACAGTTCCTATCAAGAGAGTCTCTTGTTTATTGCAAGACTGATTGCTTTAAAACCCACACTGAGAAAAATAATATATAATTTTGATACTTGCATTATCTTTTATATAACCTCTTCCACAAACTTTATTTAATACGATGGAGTGGAAAACTTGTGATATAGAGATGACAGAAGAGAATGGTAACAGAATAGTGTACTTTAACTGTAATAAAAGTATACTTTAAAAGAAGAGACAGAACAGTTAGAAAATGTACAAGTCACCTAGCCTGTGCTGCTTAGAAGATAAAGATATTGACTGGTACTGTAGGCTCACATGCATTTCTGGCCAGAAGAGTCTCATTATTGAATTAATGTTACATAGCGGGGCAGAGAGGGGGGGGAAAAAAAAGGCAGGATTATCAGAGATGTAAATGTGAGGCTGGAGATTTGTATTTTCATGTGATCGTATGCATTATTCATAAATAATTCATAATGAGCAAAGTCAGTCCTCCATCCCTCTATCCCTAAACCGTGGTGACTCCTAGTCAGAAGAGTTAGTCAACATGAATTTTCAAGTTTGTCTCTTTTTGAGCAACTGTAGTTTATGTTTCCAGTTTTATTTCTATAGCTACTAAGCTAAATACTGTTTGATATACAGTTGAAATGCTTATATATTTTACCCTAGAATTTATTTTTAGCCTTTCTAAACATGATGACAACCTCAATAAAAGCTTGGAAATGTGTGAGACATTGCAGATTTGGAGGAAGAGCCTGAGTTTTCAACTGCATGGTGAAGACATACTTTTACCTTGGACAAGGAGGCAACCCTCTGGGTGATGAGCTTAACATATCCAGTGTAGGGGTCACCCCACATACTCAGTTTTACCTCAGTGTTAGACATCTGGTCATAGATCAATGGACTGTGCCCAGGGTGATCTGGACATTTGTGTGGTTTCAATGACATGATGGACTCCTGCATGCTGGGTAAGGGTTTTTGATTTAGCAGCAGCAACATAGTGAGGGCAACGCCTGGGTGAGGAGAGAGAAGTGCAGTTTCAATAGGGCAGTCTGTTTTCTAAACTGGTAAAGGGCAAATAAAGATTAGAAATTAAATGAAAACTGTTTTTATTGCACATGTAAATGCTGAGAAATTTTAAAAAACCTTCAGGAATCCCCAAAGAAGAGAATCTCTGTCTGACATGATAACAAAAACACGAGGATTCACTGCCAAATATCTAGACAGAAAAACAACCTCATTTAAATATGTCAGCATGTATTTGTGAATATGCGATGTACATGTTCTGATGAGAAAATGGAGATAACAGGTGGCAGTATGTCCAGGAATGAGATCAAACCATCTGGATCTCAATCTGTATACTGCCAGCACTTAATTTTTGAGAGTTGCTTCCTTGTCCTGATAAAGGTCCCCCAGAAGCCCTGTCTTTGGATTAAAGAGTGCTGGACATCCAGTGGAAAGTGCATTTGTTTTTGTACTGCTTGCAGGTATAAAAGCTCAAGTTTCAGTGCTGTAACTTCCACAAAAGGTTTTGCTGGAGCAAAAAAGGTGCAATGTATAAATCAGATGTGCTTCTTTCTCCCACTCCTTTTCCCACTGGCTTAGTTAATAATGAGAGGAACAATTTTATAACTACTATAGTTTTCAGTTGCCTTGAGGTCTTCTCAGAAGTTATTATAACAAAGTAAACGGTAATAGTTTGTTAGGAATACATTTAAGAGTTAGAACTCAAGTGACTAGAGCAGCCGTTCAGTGCCTGAAAGGAGCCTTCAAGAAAGATGAAGAGGGCCTTTTTACAACAACTTATAATGATAGAACAGGGGAGAATGGCTTTAAACTGAAAGAGAGAAGGTTTAGATTGGATGTCAATAAGAAATTCTTTACTGTGAGTTTGGTGAGGCACTGAAGCAGGCTGCCCAGAGAAGATATGGATACACCATTCATAGAAGTGTTCAAGGTAAGGCTGGATGGGGCTTTGAGTAATGTGGTCTAGTGGAAGGTGTCCCTGCCCATGGCAGAAGTGGTTGGAACTAGATGATCTTTAAAGTCCCTTCCAACCGTATGTTATTCTATGACTCTATTCAGTCAGAAAGATCTTCCTGAAAATTGCTCATTCTTTGGACTTCTGGGTGCTTCCTTGGGGTCAAAGTTTTCCAAAAATGAAATGATTTTCTAACTGCATTTCCATCTTGAGCTCAATTTGGTAACCAGTGTGGTTGTTACAGACTTTTGATCTGTGATTTTAGTCTACTTTTCTTCTCTCTAGTGATATGGCCCATATTTGTGAATGTGTGGTGGGCTGTGTTGTCAGATAAATGTAACACAAAGTTTCTGAAGTGCAATAGTCTGTTCCTGGGACTGTAATCTACTGCTTTGGAAGCAGATGTTGTTTTGACAGAGCTGTGACTGTGAAATGCTCTCTTCAGAAAGTTTCTTGTCATACCCAAATGGGTAGTGGCAGCACATAACACTTAATCTTGAGTGCATTCTGTTTGCCTAGGTAAATTTCACTAAGAACTTTTTGGCTTCTATGACGTTGGTGTCATGTTCACTCAAAGAGCTGAAGGCAGTGAGTATTTGCAATCAATTACAACTCAAAGTTTTTTGTGATTGTGGTCAGAAGGAAAAGCCCTAAGGCTGTAAAATGAGCTACTTTGTGATCAAGGCAGATGTATGTTTTGTTGAATCTGCATTTCCATAGCAATTTCTTTTCCCCCTGCAAGGTCTCTTCTCTCTTAGTTCCTCTGTATAAATTTAGTGCCCACTGCTCTTCTTGTTCATAAGCCATCAAACTTAAGGCAGTCTTGCCCCCATTAGTGATGGGCATGAATTACATACCCTCTGTTACTTCTAAAGAGTAATTGAACAAATATAGAAGATATGTACATCTATACAGAGAAATTAAGTGCTTCTTCATAAAAACTAATTTGGTTTCACTTCATAAAGAGGAAAAGATGCTTTAAACAGACCTCAAAATTGAAATATTGAGAATTACTGAGTCGACTTTAATCTTTTTGTATGAAACCTGACCCATTCAGATGTATTCCTAGAGTTGGCAATAAAAGATGGTGCCATGACCTGAATGGCAGTGAAATGTTTTACTCTCTTGCTATAAAGAGCACAGGATATTAAAGCAGTCACCTGAATTAGCAGATGTTGATAATAATTAGCCTTTCAGATCATCAGGGCTCTGATTTGATAGTTCTTTGGTACCTTATGCTGTTCACAAGAAACTTGTGACTTTTGGATCAGATGGATTCAGATGAAAATAGATGTTCAGAAAATGATGGTGTATATATTTAGTTTTATACAATATATCTGTGAAAGATCAAAATGAAATTTGAAATCTAATATTTCAAGTGACTTATTGCCACTTATCAGGAAAATAAACAACAAAACCAAACACACACAAACCCAAAAAACCACCAAGCAACAAAACAGTAAAGAGGAAAGAAGAGAGGTTCTCTTCCTCCAAATTTGGTGTTCTTTCTCAGTTGATCAGTGGGTTTTGTTTGTGTTTCCTGAGTCTATAAAATTAAAAAATAATTCTTGTTTGTTGGTCAATGGAGATTTAAACATCTGCTGTTACATTTTTTTTCTCTGACATTTCCACTCTTTTATTTCCTGTCCTCATTTGAACCAAGACTTTCTTGGTCTAATTTAACCTGGAACTGGTCCTGTTTCTCCTTTATCTTTTAAATATTTATACTAGTGGTAAAAACATTTCTGAATTTCTGGAGTGAAACTCATGAACAAAGTATGCTGGTGACATCCCTTTTTTGTATGACTAAAGATGACTAGATTAATAGTTGAGACTCCAATTAGACTGGGGGGAGAGGATGGGGAAGAAGAGGAAATGATAATATGTAATGGATATTCAATTCATTTGAATGAGTGACAGTATTACTAATGAAAATAAAAAAACAAAATAAGGGACTTTGTCTCTTATGATATCTAGAAGTTCTATACCCAAACAAATATAAATTTTAAACTATGCTTTAATTTGATACCACTAGAGGGAATGATTGATCTAAAATAGAAAAAAAAAAATAAAAAATAGTGTCAATCTTTTTGCAAAATGTCACAAAATAACCTAGTGCTCTGACTAATCATCTATTTAGGAATATTAGCCTGCAGTTTTGCTGTTAAACATAATTGGCTGTCTTTTAGCTCTTGTGTTTGGATAGCATGTGTTTTTTATTGGTGTTAAATGATCCCTAAGGGATATTAAGTACCTAAATTATTAGTACTCATGAAAAAAGCTAGTGAGAATAAACATTTTGACTCAAGTATTGCTGTGCTGCTGGCTCTTGGACATTTTTTTAAGGATAAGATGTGATCCTTTGCTTTAAATTCTACACCATGTCTGTCCCATAAATCCAAACTAAGAAAAGATACGTGGTAATTTGTTTTTTTAAGTGAAAACTTGTTTTCCCCTTAACATTCTGTGAATATTCTTAATAAACCTTTCCTTGGAAGAAGATTGTTTGTTTTGTTGTTTTTGTTTTTTTTTTTAAGTCTTCCTGCAGTGTGAATGCAATGGCTAGGTATCTCAATAGCTGAGAGGTGAGAGAGAAACTCCATTAGTTAGGAAGCCTGCCTCCCACAGATGTCTATATATCCATGCCATTAAATGTTTTGTATGACTATGTATTTCTGGGTAAACTGCACCATTCCTGATACCATGTTCTATCTTTAGGAATCCTGGGGACAAATATACAGCATTAACAAGAAAGAACTAATACATGCAAAATAGGACTATCTTCTTTTAACCAGTCAAAAACTTTTACACTGGTTTTCCCGTATTTTATTTTGCTGATTGCTAAATAAATGAAAAACAGAAGCAAACATAAAACTATGGAAATTCATATTAACTTACTTCTATATAAGTATATGTTATGTGAATTTTATAAACCCATGTACTTATATTAACTTTATTTAAATAGAGTTGCTGAAAAAAAGACAAATACATTCTTTCTAGACTTTGTATGCATCTTCAAGTAACACATTATATTTTGTAATAACATAGCATAAAAAAATATTTCTGAATAAATGTAATTCATTAACAATGAGTGAGGTGTATTGAAATGCCTGGTGCCTGATCTATAAATAAAATCTTAAAACCTTTATCAGAACACTTGTATTTAGTAAAAGAAGGTGAAAAGAGAAGTTTTAATTAAACATGCAAGAGATGATTAAGAAAAATTCCATTGCAGTTCTGGAATTTTTTCCTGTAGGTCAATGAGGCTTGAAGATCAAAATTTAAAATGGTGCTTTTAAATTTTTGTTTTTGCTTTAGTTCAGAGAAAAGCTGTGTAATGATGAATATAGGGTAGGGTCTCCGTCCCATTCACAAGACTGCTCCGATGTTCTTGTTTGACCTTGGCTAATGCATATCTTATATGCTCTTCACATTCACTTCTAAAAAAAGAGTCAGAACATTCTATTTTTCTGATTTCCTGGAGCAATTTGAAGCTATATTTCAACTATGTGATGTATATGAGCTTCTGCTATGAGTACCTATTGCAATATTGTTGTCTAAAGCTGAAAAGAAGAAATTGAATGCAAGTGTAACAAAAGACAAATGGCAGGCAAAGGGGAAAAGTAAAGGACATAATAGATGAAAGACAGGAAATTTCAAAAGAAAAAAAGAGGAAAAACTAAATCTGACAGATGGGATAGAAAGTAGTATTCATTATTTTATTTTGCTTATATTGATTTCTATTACCGAAGTACACATGAGAGTCAACTTGTAAAAGGTAGCAACTTGGAATTTTTTTTGGAAGCAACTTAAGGATTTTTTCCAAGTTGATTATTGCCTTGGAAGACCTGCCTGGCAGACCAGAACCATTATGTTCCCATTTTGGGCTATGACTGCTAAGCTTGCTGCTCTTGCTGATTCCAAGTTCTCCTCTGGAATTCTCTCCCTACTCTTCTGAAGCCCTTTAACAGCACCTGATGGCAGGATTTTTGCTTCAAAGGTGGGATCACTGCAGTCTTAGTGGAAAGCAGTAGAAAGAAGATAAAAGTAGCGTGTGCTAACTGGTAGGTTGTATCAGGTTAATTTCTCATTAGTACTAGTGTTTGAATTAAATAGAAAAACATCTTAACCATTTGTGGTGTCATTATTACAGAAATAAGTCAAATTAATGTCATTTCTCACTTTTTAAAATGCAAGACAAACTTGCCTTTGGAAAAAACCACACGGGTATGAAAGCGCATTTTATTCTACAAAAAAGACAAGACACACTTGTGGTGTGTGGTGATGTTGGTGGTTGCTCTAGGTGTTTCAGAAAATAATTTAATGGTGAATTTAATGCTAACCTTCTGAAAAATGCATGCAAATATAACTCCACAGTCCCAACATTCATCACCTCCACCAGAAACCTCCTACATGTAAAAGTCTTTCCCTTTCCTCCAGGAAGACTGTGTCTCTATGTTTCTGTTTGATATTATGGCAAAGCATGGGACAGATAAAGCAGCTAGATACACTTTAGTAAAGAAAAGAATAATCTCTTGATGTCAAAGAGAAGTAAGCAGACAAAATCCTTTTTTTTTTTTTTAAAATCATATTATACTTGCCAATTAATAAAATCACCGGTGAATTTAAATCTCTACTTACAGGGAAGTACTTTGTCATGATAAATATTATTTAAATCACATATTTTGCTACAGTCCTGACTTTTGCCTCTCACCTTGATGTCTCCCTTTTTTCTCCCCCTCTCCTTTTTGTCTCCCCCTTTGCCTCCCTCCCTGTTTCCATTGTGCCACCATCTCTCTTGCTCAATGAGCTTCAGCTGACACCTGGGGCTTGAAGTTTGAAGAAAAGGAAACGGTGCACAGAAATCTGTGAGAGATGGCAGATGTGTATCATCTTTCTTCATGTGTCTTCAGTGGCTGTCAGTGAGCAGTTTCTGTTAGGTCCAGCTTGGGTTCACCAGGAAATGTATCAGAGCACTGAGCTCACTAGAAAGCTCCATCCGTCATTTCGGGTGAGGGTCCTGCCTGGCTCTCCTCCAGGCTCACCATGCTGTGCTTTTCAGGGGTAGTTAGTGGGAAGAAAATCAGTAGCACAGATTTTTGTCCTGAATGGCATATTGATCTGGGGGATTACTTGACGTTTCTGTATTAGATTTCTGGTGAGCACCTTCTTTTGAACTGGGATGTCAAAGGTATCCACAGACTCAGAAAATACAACTGGAGAACTTAAAAGAAACAAGGATCACCTTTTAAATTTTTTTTTTTTCCTTTGGTGGTGTGAACTAGTGACTCTTGTTTGGTCAGAAGGACTCGGAATTTCTAGATGAGGTATCAGACAAATGGCTCCAGTGCTAACATCATGAATCTCCAAGTATAAGGAATATAGCTCCAGAGAAGAACTGGGATAAATAACCCAGCAGTGTAAGTTTTTGAAACACACTAATGCTGAGCAGTTTTAATTTATGTGTTTATCTTCTTAACAGTGTAGTTTACATTTGGTTTTGGGTTTTGGTCGACATCTGTGTTATCCAGTCTCTTAGTTTTCTTGGGTGGGTAATGACCTTTCCTTTTCTCTTTGGTCAAACTCTAGAAGATTGCCAGGTTATGGAAATAGTTCTCCTGAGGGGGGAAAAAAAAGAGGCAAATCTTCTTTCTACTTTATTAATGTGCTAGAAAGTAGCAGTGTGTTCTTCAAAAGGTCTGCTTTGCTCAGTGTCTGAGTTCTAGCTTCTCAGCGTTATTTAATGTTGTTTGCTTAACAACTGAAATGTTCCAGATAGCTCTTTTTTTCTTAGAGATCATTTTGGAGGTAGAATTTTTTCTGTATCTTCCATATGCAGCCAAACATTGTTATTTATCAAACACGTAGTAAAGTGTGTCAGATAAAATGCAATCAATCTACTCTTTCATTTTGTTCTGTTAATTTCTCAGGCAAACTGCATGGACATGTTTTTTTTTGACACAGCGATGCTCTTGCTGTCAGACAGCTTGTTGTGGCCTTGCCATACCTCAGCTTGGTTGACTGCCTGCTGTGAATTTTTCCTGTCAAAAGACAAGATAGCAAAAATAGTCTCATGTTACTCATCTCCAGTTCCCTTTTAGGAATTGCAGTGTATCTTCACCATGTATAAAGGATCATATATTGGTGAAGTTGTCCAGCTCAGTGGCTGGGCAGATTTTTATATTTCTTTATTAGAATGATTGGGAGATTTTTTTTGTCACTTCTTTTGAGAATTCATTCTAAGACCATATAGTCTAACAAATTTATATCTTCTCACATCATTGGAAATTTAAAAGATGAACCAGAAGAAAAAAATGACTCAACAAATAAACTCACGAAAAAAGCACAGAAGTACTGTGAATTCAGTAGTGAAGCAGAAACTGGAAATTCTAACATGTCCTGAGAGCATTTATGTTTCTGGGATATGATGATTCCAAATTCCAATCAAGAAGCCTCATCCTGAGTTAATAATTGTAGTGATCTTTTGTTCTGAACAGACAGGACTTGCAAAACAACAAAAAAACCCTTTTAACTTGGTTATAAGAAAACATTATTAATAGCTGCCTGGAAATGGAGAGTTATTAGAGAATGTGTGATTTGTCATTTGGATTGCAGCTGCTTTGTTGGTGCAAAACTCTCTTCACAGACCTGTAATTGCATGACCTTAAGTATGCCTAACTTAATTATAATTTTAAACAAGTTAATTAGATTATTTGATGAATTATGGTATGGAGAGAACTTGGCACAGTGTTCAAGATGAATAGAAGTGAGCCTTGACCTTTACTTCCATCAGGAGGTTCTACATTTTCTGGTAGTGTTTCCTTATGCTGTGAGTACAGAAAAGTCATCTTAAATCTTTCTGAGGAAGTTGTAAATTTCCCTGGCTTATGGAGTTATAAACAAAAAACCTACTCTCTATTTATTTTTTCTGATTAAGCCTTCAGTATCTCTTAAGTTACACTTATGTCAGCATATGTGATATTCTACATGAATGAAATTAATCCAGTTTAGCTACTTCCCTTATGTGCATGCTGAATCTAAAAGCAGGCATTAATGCCTACTCACTGGTACAGACATTTTTGTAGATATTTCTATAAGGTTTGATCTCTCTGCATAGTGGGGTGCTCAGTTTATATGTTACATAGTAATAAAAGTTTACAAAATGGAAAAGAGAAAAAAAATCAGGAAAATGTACTGATTCAATTGAAGGGGCACAGAAACCAGGATTTGCCACATATTTATTAAAAAAAAATTTCCTTGAATTGTGAATTTGACAGGGAAAAGGCAATAATGTTAATGTATCAAGCTTGGTCTAATCTTCAAATCTGTTTTTCTTGGTATGCTATGTGAGAAAAGATCTGATAATCTGAATAAATACTTAACTACAGATTCAATATTCAATTACATTTGTAAAACTGGATGTACATCTGTATGCTCTAATGTTGTTCAGTGTGTGTATATTTTACCCAGCCTGAGAGACCATTGGACACTGGCTATTTTCTTACCCCATTCTCTTAGTCATGATGCTAAAGCTTCCCAGCTCAAATTATCCTATTTTATCCCTGCTAGAGGGTGGGTTTGTTTGTCTTTTTTGTTTTTTGGTTTTTTGGGGGGTTTTTTTGTTTGTTTTTTTTGGGTTTTTTTTTTGTTTTTTGCAAGACCTGGACAGTGGTGTGGATCAAAACATCAATTTCTTTTTAAAAGAAATGAAAACTCACACATGTCAATGACTTTGAGGACCTGGGATTTGAGAACATATTTCTTTGTGCTTGAAGTGGTAGAGACAGTGTTATTACTGTTATGCATTAGGACTAGGAGGTGAATAAACTAATTTTCACAACAATGTTTGCTATAATATATTTAGTAGTTCAGGCCTATAGTACTGAAATATTTACTTGGCACTTTCAGGTCAAGATAGTGACAGATGGCCCATTACAGAGTTAATCAGGTGAAAAGTGTATTTTTTTTCAGCCTATCCTGTGTGGGTGGTCATATGGAAAGGTTTATAAACACTCTTACACATTTGAGTAATCCAATTCTATTTATCCTAGAACCTAAATCTCTGAAGTAAAAAATAATCCTTCCATTGACTTGAACTGGAGGGATTTGTCGCATAGCAAAGTACTCTCAGGAAACAGCATCTACTGATTCAAATAATTTTGCTGATGTCCGTTTCACTTGATAAATTTAAAATAGTGTTCTGCTTATTTTTAAAGCTTCATTAGTTGTACACGTACAATGGAGAGATAGGTGTACACGTGAATTAAAAAATGTTTGTGGGGATTTTGTGTATGTGTTTCTTAAGACTGGCTATTAGAAAATTAAGACTGTACACAGGAGAAGATCCTTCATAAAAGTAATGCTGGGACGGGCCTGGTATTTACTGCCCCCTGGTTGCTTGTGTCCCCCCTTGTGTGTTGCCCCCACTGTCCCCATGTGCTGAATTAAATATTTCATCTTTGCAATTGCATTTTTTTGTTTTCAGAAGGTGGTGTAAGTAGTCTGCACCTTTGAAAAAGTGTTGTAGGACATACAGAATTCTGGAAAACAAATAATAAATATCAATTGATTTTATTTTAGTTGCTTGAAGCTACACATTATTAGTTCTTAAAATGTAATCACCTTTTCTTCTCTACTACAGCATAAATGTTCAGCATCATCTCTATAGATGAAAAGGTTAGAATACTTACTCTTAGTAAGTGCAAGCACATACTTTTGAATCAATAATATTTTAATATAAGCATACAGAATGTTAACTCTTGGTAACATACTTAATGAAAGCATTTTTATTAATAGTTATTTCTATCATTGGAAGCAGAGGGAAAATGTACTTTCAGTTAATATTCTTGGATTTGATACTGCCTTTGATGGTAAGAGTGTGACTCAAAATGTGATCTTCCCAATAACAAGAAGTGCAGACTTTAACTTAAGTGTTCTCTGATGTTTTTTGACAGCAGAGAAAAGTACTTTTACCTCTGTTCTCTGTGAAATTCAAGGGAATTCAAGCCTGAAGTTTGTAAATAAATATTTCCATTTTATGTAGGTTCAGTCCTAGCTAGACCTTGTGTTGGTGATTCTCAAGGTATAACCTCTGTCTCCTGCACTGGAGTTTTTCCTGGGCTGTTATGAATTAATCTGTGGTATTCATGGGGACAAGATCACATTAAGATTGAGGGCATGGCAGGACTTCATAGAAAGAAGAAAGATAATGAAACTACTTGGAATGCCACTACTGAAGTGCCAAGCCTGAAAAAAGAATCAAAACTTGTTTTTAAAAGGTATGACTCTTCAAATATTAGACTTCAGCTACTCGGCTTTCTGTATTGGCAGACAAATCCCTATCAATCAGTGAAAAATTGTTTTAATTGTTTCTCCGGAATCTGAGGCATCTGGTGCTCTCTTGACTTGTTCAAGCTAGAGTGGAGTAATTAATTTCATATTTAACTGTTTACCACAATTCCTCCTTCTGAATTTTCCAATTTGTTTTCCAGAACTTGCATTGTTTATTTTTTCAAGTTTTGAATGAACAAACCACCCAAACAAGAACTGTCTTCCTCAAACACAAAGACTGGTGACTTGAGGTAAAAAATTGCTCCTGATTATTTATATTGGTATTCCCAAATAGGCAGCAAGGTTCAAGATACTGAAGCCTTTTGAACAGTTTCTTCAGTATGTAGTTGATCACAGGTTTCTTCTCAAGCTCAGAGGGTGTACCTCTTGAAGTAGTTTGCCTAAGACCTGTCACCACACTGAAAGAATATTTGCTGCCAAATTATTAGGACAAGTTACATGAATAATTCCTAAGTAATTCAAATTGCTAGACATTTTCATTTATTAGCATGTTTGTCCTTTGGAAGGAATATAGCTTAGAAAAGGGAGGTGTACGCATTTTTCAACAGCATCCGAACATTCTATGCTAAATCTTGTTTCTGCTAGGTTGAAGCATTGCTGTTTTGGTGATTTTTCACTGACTATAGAAATTTTGAAAATTTAGAGATGCTAAGTGTGCTGAAGCTATTTATTCACTGTTTGACATTTGCTGAGTCTGTTGTGTCATAGGCCATTTTAATTGTTAATTATGAGAATCCAAACACCCTACCATTGGAAGTACTCATGCTGAATAGTTTTAGTGGGCTTGATTTTAACAATAATCTGACAAGTTATTAGGGGAGGAACTCTAATAAAGTTTACCCATCTCACGCATTTAGCCTATGTGTCCATCTCCACCTTCACTTCGTGTGAGCGTTTTTTCGGTTGTTTTGCTGTTTCCTTTGTGGATGTTCAAACCAGACAGTACAGCCACTGATCTGAGATCTGAGGGTCTAAGGAAGACAGTTGCCTCCTAGCAAACTTGTGGATTTTTTGGATGTGGACTGTTAGAGTCAAGCTATCCTGATTCAAAAGTGTTTTTCAAAAGTGTTTATAGGTTTAAAGAATACTGGAACCTTGTTCATTTTGCTATATTTCTCCATGTATTACTGTTGAATTCAGTGTTGAAAATATGCAAATGCAGAAGCTGACTTAGACCTAGATTGCATAAGATACCATCCATGTAAATAAGTGGGTTTATGGTTACACATCGTAGATGGACCAACAGTTCATCAATGTAAAGATTAATCATAGAATATTTGAATATTGTAAAATATATTCATAAATATGCATTCTAGTTCTCAAACCAATTCATTGGAGCCATGTTTGTGCCTCTTTGAATCTGAGTTTTTTGCATACTTAAATGATTGTTTTCATGTCTGGGAAGTAGATTTTAAAATTACCCATATATGTATTTATAGAAACTGTCTTATAAATTGATATACTTGTATATGCATGCCAAAAATGTACTGTGTACTCATTCAGTACACTGAAGAGTACTTCAGTGAAGTCTTAAGAGGCATCTGTTCAACACTACCTCTGAAAAGAAACATTGAATTTTAGAGAAAAATGACCTTGGAGGTATTAAGTTAAACAAATATATATGTTAAAATGGTAAATGATTGCATATCAAAATACATTTCAAGAAACTGAGACTGGTATTCTGGGAGAGAAAAAAAGTAAAAATCAAGGTTGTCTGGTATTTTTTTTCTTAGATCTTAGAATCTGAGATAAGATTTCTGTAACTTTTGAAACTATTTGAGCAACAGCAGGCTATACTGATGATGATCAAATCCTATTAAAGTAACAACAGGCAGTACTTCTCATAATATGATTTTATGCAGAGTAAGAATGTATTTTGGTGATACAGAAGCTAAGGTCACTTGAATAACCTAAGCTGTAGGCTCTATGAGCTAAAAATATCCAGACCAACTCTTCATGAGGAAGGTCATGTAAGACCAAATGTGTATTGAATAATCTCCCTGGAGTCATTAGCTAACTTCTGCAAAGAAGTTCCTTCTAATATTGAAATTATTAAATTATCTTAAAACTGGTGCCTAAAATTTTGCAGCATCAGTAATTTAAATAAAATTACTATGAGTAGAAATTGTTGTTCATAATTTCCCATTTAAGAGGGAGTGTTATTAGTGTGGAAAGTTTAAAATGAAGAGAATGGATAGAATAACATCTAGTCTAAATATGTCGATTAAGACAGGATGCACTGAATTATTCTGGCTGATTGTTTGGAAGAGTTCAGAGAAGTGTGATAAAAGAACTTAACCACAGCACTGGAGGAAATATTTACATTACCTTCATCTTGTGAGTGACAATTATGCAGTCATATTCTATCAATGTTAAATGATATGCTGGTTTATGTGAACAAGCATGAAAAACAACCTCATAATTTCAACAGAGAAAATTCCTCCCTTGAACATTTGTTCTTTTAATTTACCTTGTAATTCTCTTCTAGGAAATATAAAATACACTAAAGGGGATTGAGGAAGAAGAATGAAATAAGAAAATTACAGTATAAGAACCAGAACTCTGTATTTAAGCAGTTCTTCATGGAAGGTACATGCATTCCACATAGATTAGAGAGTGAAGTGTTGTAACAAGCAAACCAGATTATTTTTCTAGTTTTCTGGATTCTTTTATGTAGATCAAATAACTTTCTATTAAAAAGTTTGTTCCCTCAGATGGCTTTGATTATTAATACTTTGAGGAAAAGTCCACAGCCTTGATTATGTAGCTTAAAGAAGAGTTAATTCAAAATTGATACATAGTAAAATATCCTAGAATGTGTATATGCTCTGTATGGTTTATATAATATAACATTGTATAATTTTATAAACATGAAGAAAAGTGACCTATAGGTTGGGTGAAAAACAGAAAAGGAGAAGGAAAAAAAAACCACAGAAGAGTGAAAATACAAACCCTTGTATCCATTTTGATAATAAAGATATGTTTTTTTCTTTTTTAGATTAGAAATACTTGAAAAGGATCTGGTGAAAATATTTTCAAAGAGTGTCATGTCAAAGGGTGGAGGGGGTGGGAAGGGAAGTGTGGAGAGGAAATCAGAGAGCGCAAAAGGGCAAATGATAAATCCAAATGTAGAAATTGGTTCAAATACAGCCTAATTTTAATTTTTTTTTTTTAATATAGCAACAAATGGATGCAAAATTAATTTTGAAGATTAGGTTTACAAGTAATTTATCCTGTCTCTGCTCCTGATTTTTCTGTTTCATTCTGTTGTTTTGAATTTAGGTTTATAGGATAATGAATATCCTGTCTAATGTAACTGATCTATGTCAAAGGCTCTTTAGCACTCCAAATACCACTTCAAATATCAACAAAGAACCATCTTCCTAAAATTCTAATGAAGACCTGTTGTCCTGTGGTGAAGAAACAGCACTCTAGGTTAATGTGCAATCTTAAACAATTATGCTATACCATATATTCATTGCGGATTAAAATTTGTAAAATATTAAGGGATGTTAAATGATAGGAACTAGAGTAGGAATAAAATCTTCAGGGTTTGTTTTTTTTTTTTTTAATAAAATGTAAAAATACTGTCAGGCAAATGTCATGAGCATGAATGTTCACATATGAGGACAGAGTCTTATATGCACTCCAACACTGTTGACTGGCACCATCAAAACATCTCCAGCAGTTTTGAGTACGTATAACAAGCTGATGTATTCTGCTGTAAATGCAATTACTGGGAGGAGCTGTAGGTGTTCTATGTCCATTTAACTACAATGGCAGAGCTATAATTATAGCAGATTTGCTTAACTCTGATCACAATAAAACAGCTTAAAGTGAAAAATGAATATTAGTACATTAGTCATTTGCAGAGAAATAACATATATCTACCAAAATGCAACAATTACATTTTTTGAAAGTGTCCAACTTGAGGAGCTGGAATAAAAGAACAATGCACAATGGTATAAGATTAATGTACACTAATAATTTTTCCTGTCTGAATAAGGATACCATTACTAAACTACAGGTAAAATCTGGAACAAAGACCACTTTTTTACCACTCTTTTTTTTTTTTTTTAAACAGTAGTATAATATATAGACAGTTAAAACCTGTATAAAGACAATTACAACTTAGAGCTCAGATGATATTTGCATTTATGACAAAATTGGGTTTTGGGAATTAGTGAAGTTTAATTTAAAATTAAGATATTTCAGCTAATTTAAGTGGTAGACTCATCTGGGTTTAGCAGAACTTGAAAAACAGACATCTAGTGCTGTGGGTGGATTTTCCATTGCAGAGATCAGGAAAAAAAAAATATTTTTTTTTCAAATTTAACAAGGAAAATACTTCAAAAAATACAACAATATAAATGCAACACTTACATCACATATACCTGAGACAAAGGTCCTCCAAATGTCTACCCAGTGTAAAAGGAGCTAGGCATAATATCAAAATTATTATCTTTCTACGCTGTTTAATAAATTTTGTTTTGAAAAATTATATTGTTTCCAATGTGTCAGAAATTGTCATATGACAATATGAAATTCAAATTGAATTTCATCTAGTATGCACTACCTTTAAATCTTATGCTGATGTCTTAACAAATTGACAAACTATGACCTGCTTATTCCTAAATCCAAACACGGAATTTCAGTTCTAATACTATATTCTGTCTGAGCTGGAGCAGGAGACTGTGCAAAACTCATTTTAAGCCATCAGTTTTTCCTGTTGTCACTGAATTGGAGAATTACTTATTGCAAATACCCAAAATAATTTTGAGCAGCCTCAGAATGGTGTTCTGAAATATCCAGTCATTCGTGCATTATGAAATTCCCTGCTCTTGTGAAAAAAATACTTCAACCACAGATGTAATTCAGCAGTGAATTTATTCCTCTATATGCTGTCCACTGGAATTAATGCTGTGAACTAAAAGGGCTTCCTTTGCATGTGAGGAAGCAATTACTATTTTCAGTCCCTGATTTTATAACTCAGGAATGTTAAGCTGTATTTTAGGAATGTACCAGCTGTGCATCAACAAAGACAAGCTGTGCTGAGGTAATAACATAATACTTGAGTTCATTTGGGGGGCTGAATCCCTTGTCAGGGTACAAGAGGCAGCTAAAACAAAACTTTACTTTGAGGGCACATGGAACAACTGTTGCTCTAAAATTCTTTGCATTTGAAAAAGGCATGCAACAATACACAAGTAATGATATCTCTACAATTTAAGCTTCACTGTTACTTGTTTCTTTCTAGATTTTTGTGTTTTTATGGGCAAAGGCTAATAGTGAAGCTGTTGCCTTCCTCTTGTCTTGAAGGGTGCCTATTAGAGGTAGGACAGAAGCAGCAATTTACAACAGCAGTTTGTACTGTTTCCACCACAGTATAAACCTGAGCTGATTTACCTCCTCTTTCGTTTTATTTAATGATCTTTATGTTACTGTTCTTTGAAGAGCTTAAGGATCAAGGAGATGTTTTAGTAACTTCAGGAAAATACTTTTTACAAGGGTTGATCAGCATTGTACTCCCAATAGGGATCAGAGTTATCATCTGCATGAAAAATGTAACTTATCTTCCTCTTTGTCAGCACTCCAGCTCCTAGTAATTCCAGTAAAGACTTTAAAAATTAAGAATCACTGTAAAGAGTATATTTAAAAATGAATTATCACATACTAGAGTCTTTTGTATGTATCAAAATCTTCAAAGGTAAGCTGGATATATTAAATTTTTTGAATATTTTTTATAAATGATACATTTCTAGATTAAAATTTATATTCAGTTTGCAGACTGTAGTTGAAGAGATTAATTTATTTTTAATGATTTTTGTCTAATTTATTGATTAGAATACAGATATGATTTTGTAGAAGTAAATGTTCTGTATCAATCCTAGGCAGAATTACATTATCTTATGCAATCAACTAGTGCCACCTTTTTTTTTTTTTT
>VXBX01005330.1:92333-103139 GCA_013400415.1 Scytalopus superciliaris
TTTGTACAACAAGTTTTCTTGCAACTCACCATTGATGGTCAGTCTGCCTTTTACTGCTGACATGTTGATGCATGACAGCTGTGTGAAAGGTTCTCTTTTGTGACCTAAGTAGCCTGCCTGTACTTACTAGAGCTTTATGAGCTACTACATCATACAAAAAGTTCACCCCGATTTCACCAGAAACTTCACATCTCTGGGAAAACTAGAGAACATTGGAAAAACGCTGAAGTAGGAATTCATTCACATTCATGTGCTGAGTTCTGCTATGCTTTTATACAGTGACTATCTCACTGTCAGTAAGTCATTTACCAGATGGACTGACAAATTCTGTTAAGCTGTTCTTATAAGATAAGTACCTAATACAGCTAGTGTGCCTGGTAGTTTAGTGTGTGTTTGGAGACAGGTAACTTCAACCTTAGGGATTTAAAAAGATACATGGTGTTAAAGGTTGATGCTTTCTTTGAACAAACAAAAATACCATAGCGATGGTTTTCTTTATCTTTCTTGCTTAGGAAGTAAGTAAATTTAAATGAAAACTCTCTTAGAATTATTTTTAATTGTTGTTACAACTCTAAGTCCTGTTATAAATTGTGGTTTGTTTCAAGTCACATTGTAAGTTGCTGTTCTAGATCCAAGTCTTTGTATACCAAAAGTACACTTTCATTTGTAACTTGAATTCTTATTTGTACCTATTGGCTGGACTACCTATTGATGTCAGTGAAACTGGGATGGATCTCAACGTTGTTTAACCAGCTGAATATTTATCCAATTAGTCAGACAAGTTGTATAAGTCCACTGAGCCAAATACAACTTGGTACTTGGGTACTACCTTAGGTATCCAGCTAGCTTTAAGGTAGCTCGTGAGCAGCAGGGAAGAGACTCTAAATATAGAGATACTTACATATACACAATTGCCACTTTGTTGCAGCTATTGTGCCTAACTGTAGATTTCCCATAGCTTTCTCCTGCATTATGTAGTTCCTGTTGTGTTAGAAGCAAATCTGCCACTGCTAACTTTTATATAGAAATATGCTTTGTTGATAGCAAAAGCTAGTAAAATATCTTCAGAAGTTCATCATATTAATTAAATTTGTCCTTTTTGATTTTTCACTTCTGAATGTTATATTAACAGAATTACAGAGTCTGTTACATCTTGAAAATCTATTTACATCCCTCTTCTGTCATATGATGCCTTAAAGACTAAGGAGAAAGAACTCCAGGCAAATTTAGTAGGAGATAAGATAAGGAAAGCAGAAGCTTTAATGAATCTCTAGGCTCCAGGAATACATGTCAACAGGATTCCCCCTGAAGTTCCTGGGTTCTAAGATTTTATAATAATGTCCATCCAATTCCATTCTGTTATTCCCCTCGGTCCTGCCCTGTTCCACCCCTGGCACTCCCCATCAGGAATTGAGTCTGGGGGCTTGGGACCCCTTTTTCATCATCCTTGTCTTCCTCACAGCACATTGGGTCCTCGGAGGCCTTCCAAAGTTCCATATTTGTTCTTCTGTCCATGTCTTTATCTTCTGGTACAGGCTTCAGGGTGCTTCTCTGCAATTCTATCTTGAAATGGAGACTAAACAGCTACTGGAGTTTTGAGGGATTGATATAGGATGGGGTTGGTATGTGTAAACATTAAGCTACTGAAGCTACTTTACTAGTACATTAAAACTACATTAACTTCTCAAATCTATAAAATTAAAAATCAAAAAATCAAAAAACCCTGAGGCACCACATATTATCTATCCATCACCTATAAAAGTGGGGTTTTCTTCTTCTGCACCACTTAAATGCTTTAAAAATGCTTTAAGTGTCTTCCATTGCTGCTTGTTGGGGTTTTTATTAACTTCAAATTGCACGGCTTTTTTTTTCTTCTGATGGCTTTGAAAGTTTGAAATTGTATGATTCTGTTTCATAACAGTAATGATCTCTTCTAAATGAGCTGTTGAAGCAGGATACAGAGGAGTGATGCTGTGACCCTGACCTTTCAGATGAATTTGAGGACTCTGATCTCTGCCAGATGCTGCAAAAGACCGAGTGTAGGCAGTCTTTATCAATGAGGTAATAGGTTATGCGGGTGCAGGGACCAAAGCCAAAGCAATGAAGTAAAATGATCAGAAATTGAGTGGAGAGAAGAGACTGTGGGAGGCAAATAGCTCAGTAGGATATTTGGGTAAATCAAAATTTCTAATCCTCTAATTTTGAAGTACTCCATTTGATAATGAGATGGCATGACCTGATACAGAGAGACTTAGTCAGTAGATTCCAGTGTAAATGACTTTATCATATTTCTTTTCATTTCAAGACAGTGTTACATGCTGATTTCCAATCCATTGTTCTTTCCTATTTTGCCATGGATTGCTGAGATATGAATCATCTTTTATTGCTGCGCCCACAGGCTATTTACACTTTCATCATGTTGTTATTAAACTTCAGCCTTGTTTCTTGTATGTTAGCTGTCACCAGATCATATATTTATGTGAAAGAAACATATAAAATGTTCTGAATAGTGATTCCTCAGAAAACTGAAAATATTTTATACTTTGAGGGAGGTGGGATGGGTGGGTGACAGAGTTAACAGAAACATCTTAGATTAAGGGTAGATAATTTATAGTCCACTGCCCAGCTCAAAGCCTGCATTTTTATGAGCTGTAGTCTATTTTTAAGACTGCTGGACAACATGAAAGTGTAGGCTAATGTGTGTCCTGTCTAAGTGTTTGCAAACTCTCAGTTTTTAACAAGGCTGATTTAACATTGACTTAAGATATTTAAATTAGCTAACTTGACTGTCAAGCAAAAGTGTGTTACCACAATGGATTCAGATGAGGGAAACTGAAAAGAGTAGCCTACAATTGTAGTGACAAATAGTGCATTTATCATTATGCATCTCAAACAGGAGGGATGAGAAAACCCATTATATTTTTGTATAATTACTTAAAAATATGTAGAAAATTTTATGCCTGTGTGCCCATATCGAGATACTGGTCCCTGATCCCATTTATATGCCATTTGATCTTTATTTTTGTTCTGGGTCACAGTGGTTGATGAGTTGGCACTTTGATCTGCTGGATCCAAAGGTCTCTGACCCCCTGTTTTCTCACTCCAGTTCCTCAAACCCAGATGTCTCTTGATAGGCATTCTCTTACCTGTTCTTAAAGGTCCTCTGACCTCCTCCAGTCTTCTAAAGCTGACCTTTGGCTTATGACTCA
Organism: Scytalopus superciliaris; assembly: GCA_013400415.1. NCBI lineage: Eukaryota > Metazoa > Chordata > Aves > Passeriformes > Rhinocryptidae > Scytalopus > Scytalopus superciliaris. The sequence goes on from VXBX01005330.1 coordinate 95,543, forward strand.
CAGACTTCATTTGCTCATTGAGAGTTCAGGGGAGAAGTTAAGTCCTTTCTCCTGGCTCCTGACAAACAAACAGACAAACAAGACCCAAGCAAAAAATTCAAACAAAATAATCCCTGCCTTATTTGCATTCCTAACTTGAGACTTCCAAAAGAATCTTTGGAATTATCTATTACAAGTTGGACATCACCCTGTTGGACTGTTTTCTTTTACAGCTTTATTTGATGAGGAGTGGATGCGTAGCTGAAGCCTCTAGAAGTGAATGTCTTGACCCCTGTCTGTAACCGGTTTCTTTCTTTCCTTATCTTTGTTCTTCTAAAGGAGTACCCTGTGTGTACATATGTGTCTGTAGGTTATCTGTCCAAACTCCAGAGTCAACACATCTTGACCTTGTCAGCCATATTGTGATACTGAGTAAGTGCTAATTTAAAATACTTCTGTTACTCCTGACTGATGTTATCTACAAGCATGGAAAATAGAGGGTTTCTCATTACAGGTAACTGACCCACAGTACCTCTGACTAGCCTCACTTTTCCTCTTACTGGTCTTATTACTTCTGCTTTACCCAAAAATACTTCCGTTGAATCTGCTCACAAATATCAGAACTGACATCAGGTTCAACAGCTGGAATTTAATGACAGTAGGCTTTAGATTGGCAGAGCTGTAACACTACGACTTGCCCTGGCAAATCTTGTTCTGTTCAATATCTTCATCAATGATCTCTACAAGGAGATCAAGTGCACCCTCAGTATGTTTGCTGACGACATTATTACCCTTCATAACTACCTGAAACGAGGTTGTAGTCAGGTGGATGTTAGTCTCTGCTCCCAGATAACAAGTGACAGGACAGGAGGAAATGGTTCAGGTTGTGCCAGGGGAGGTTTAGATTGGCTATTAAAGACAATTTCTTCATTGAAAGGTTTGTCAAGCACTGGAACAGGCTGCCCAGGGAAGTGGTTTAGTGTCCATCCTTGGAGGTATTTAAAAGACGTGTAGATGTGGCACTGAGGGACAGGATTTAGTGGTGGACTTTGCAGTGTTAGGATAACAATTGGAATTGGTGATCTTAAAAATCTTTTCAAACAGAAATGATTCTATGATTTTATGATATTTTAAAGGAAAAGAAAGGATAAATATAGATTAAATGTTTGATCCAGGAACAAATCTGAAGCTGAAACAGGAGAAGACAAATAGGTAAATCTGAATTTCTGAAACTTTATCAGTAGTTGTTGAGACTGAGATCTTTTAGCAATTTATTTTGCATTAGCTCCCATACTGTGCAAACTTGCCTATAACAGAGACTGGTTTTATTACTTCAGCTTAATTTGTACTATCGATAGTGCGCAGCCAAGATCTAAAGCTACAGTTTGTCTCTTACTTTTAGAATCGTAATCTCAAGTGACAAGGCAAGGGAAAGCTGAAAAAATAGATATGAACCTTATTGCAAGTAGAAGAAAACCCCTATGCTTTATTTGTGTATTTCACATTAGAATTGAAGCACAATATGGGTTTTAATTAAAAACTGGTAATTAACTGGCATTCAATGAACTGTGCATTCAGGATTAGTAATGCAACAAATAAATAAACATATTAGGCAATGAAAACTGCTACAACAATTACTTTCTTAACATTATTATAGAACTAATCCCAAAAGAGCTTTACCTTCCTCTTCCTGCCATTCAGGGTTCCAGGCATCTCTTCCCCTTTTCAAGGAGAAATAGTGACCCCATTTATCCCTATTCTTGTGCCCCTGTATTCTTTGTAGCCCGGCTTGTACCCCTGCTGCTCCTCAGACCCTGCCAACAAACAGAGACAACAGTGAGAAAGTTCCCACAGCTCCAGGCACTCTAGAGTGGGGGGTCCTGCATGCTGGCCCATGCTCCCAGCACCAGCGAGGGACTCCTTTGTACCCCTTGTGTAGTTGCAGTATGATGAAGAAACAGCCAGCAGTGTCTAATCAGCTGCAGTCACTGCCACTTCGGTGTCTCTCCCACAGCTACAGATTTTCACGCCTCATGTATACTTCTCTTTATGCAGACTTCTTTTCTCCAAAGCCTCTTGGCAGTTCTCTGGTTGCTCTGAAGTCTAGCTAATGGCGCCCTTCCTCTCAGATATGATTGATTTGCTGATGATTACCTCTCAAGTAGTTTTGACTCATGCATTTTGTGAATGTTTGCCCTCCTATTGGAAGTTGTCATACAGGCCATTTGGTCAAGGATGGGGTATGTGGGATCCCCCTACTAATCTCCAATTTATGGATGGGAAAATCAAGGCAAGAATGCTTTCTAGGGACTCATGATGTCAGCAAGTGAAGGTAGATTCCAGACTTCTAGTGTGTCAGTTGAAACAGAGATTGTCAGGGCCAAGGGGGCTTTGGAGACTGGGTAGAGAGTTTAATTGTCTTGTTACTCAGCCAGGGAGGTTGGACTGTAATAGGGAAAGCAATGTAGTCAAGCAAAAGCACATGGAAGAGAGATAACACTTTGATGTTCCCCACAGGATGCTGCAGTGATTGTTCCCTCAGCTTGGCATCTGCTGGACAGTCTGAGGGAAAAATTTGGCTTCTGTCTTGGTAACACTGATGTGAGGTGACAGATTCACTGTCTGCTTTCTCTCATTGAAAAGCTTCTAAGCAAGATCTGTCGTAAGACTTACAGAGTTCACAGCAGCCTTGATATTGCTGTGCCATATTGCTGAAACCTCACTGACTCCAGTGGGAATAAGCTATTTGAATAGTTTCAGGAGATTTGGGTCTAGGAGACTGCCTGCTATACATCATGGTTTAGAATCACTGTCTAGATCTGTTTAGAAGACTCCTATGCAACATGAAATGACATTTTTTTCTTATCAGTGATATAGAACTTAATGTGTGGACTTTCTTAAAAGTATATGACAGGGGTATGTGGCTTAAGTGTGAGACAGATCTGAGACATTTTGTAAGTATGCTTCATGCCTATAATTTTCACTGTTTGACCATCAAAAATGTATGCATTTTGTTCCCTTTTATGTAAGAAATGCAGTATTATTTTATTCCTTCTGTTTACAATAAAGGTTTTCTGTGTTTCTTCATCAGGTGAGTTCAGTTCAGCCTCAAAGCTTTTAATTTTTCTTTTTTTTTTNGAAAAGAAGCAAAACCAAACAGGTGAAGCAGATAATACATTCTTTAGGTTGCCCCATTACTAGCCTTTTTGTCATGAAGGGAAAGCCTAAGGCTGTGACTAATTTAGATTTCATCTTTTTTCTTTGTCTACTAGGAATGCCATTATAGGAACTTGTCACTGCATAATGTGCTGCTCTAATTGGTTCACCTGTTCAGCTGGAATTGGACTAAACTGCTCATTTACTCTGCTGAACTATAAACTGTACAAGACTAGGAAATGTTATGTTTAGAAGTGCTTTTGTCTCTGAAATCTAAAGTTTCACCATACTCAGCAAAACCAAACTAATTGTTGAAGTCTAAAAAAATTACCTTCAGGTGTAGGGACTATTATACTTCAAAATCTTTTTTTTAAAGAAATTGCCTTCCATTAGAGCTGTATGTTGCCTGGAGACACTAGAAGAATTATAAGCTTGTTTGCTTTTTGGGTATAAGCAGTTATGCAAGGTGGCACTGATCTTACAATGGAATGCATAAACGCATGTGGTTTGGGAATGTTCACAGGAAGAAATATTTGTGTACATAATGCCACCCAAAGAACTTTTTGCATAGATAACTTTAGCAGAGCAGAAGCTTTTAGTCTCTTAAAAAGCCATCAGAATCAGAATTCTAGCTTTATTCTCATGGTATCCTCATATCTAGAAATCCAATTTTACAATTTCTTCAACCTAGTTTATCCCTCATCTCAAGATGTTAGAAATTTGAGTTTCTAGTGAGAGTTGGAAGTAGATGAGTTTATTTTTTTTAATGTTTGCATAAAGATTAGAGCTCACAAATTATAAGCATTGAGTGTGTAAAAGATTATACCAAAGCAGCCTTGCTTTGGCAAATTCCATGGATCATTTCCTTACCAATAGCCAAACAATATTTTTCAAACAGCAGGCTAGATCCTAAGTTGTGTATTCACATTTAGCAGTCTTGTTTACTACCCAATTCTACCCAAGAGATAAAATAGCAAAGAGGTGAGGTGTGGGCAAATGGAGAATACAATGAGAGGACCAACTGCCTTGTGATCATCAGGGCAAAGCAAATGGGGCAATTGCTTGTGGTGATGTGCCTTTGGTCAGTGATGAGATGGTCACCTATACTGATGATTATCTGAAGCAAGAGCCTGGGCAGTGGTGGAACAAAGCCCATTGTCTTCCAAAGGTTGTAGGTGGCTCTAATTTGGGTAAGGCAAGAAGGCTAACATTCATAGAACCCTAGTAGCACAAAGATGGGAGAGACCGTAGGAAATCTCCAGTCTAAACTCCAGCTCAGAGCAGCTCCAGTGAGATTAAGTTGCTCGGGGTCCTATTCAATCATGTTTGGATACCCTCAAGGACAGAGGTTCTTCAGCATCCCTGGGCACCTCTTCCATATCTGAGCACTCTGATGATGACAATATTTTCCTTTTTTTTTCTAACTGGGATTTCTCCAACTGCCAAATTGGCTTGACAATACTTAACCTTCCACCGAGGAGCACCTGCAAGAAGAGTCACAGTCCATCTACTCTACACCCCCCAATAGGCAGCTGTAGTCACCAATGAGATCCACCCCAATCTTCTAATCTTAATGATGACCAAAAGATCACAGCACACAGAATGGCTTGGCTTCTAAGGAATCTAAAAGATAATCTAGTTGTAGCCCCATGTCGTGGGCAGGGAAGGATATCTCACTGAATCAGGTTGCTCAAAGCACTATCCTGCCTGGTCTTGAACACTTCCAGAGATGGGGAATGTACCAGTTCTCTGTGCAACCTGGTCCAGTGTCTCATCCCACTCATGATGAGAGGAAACCCTCATGTGTCATGTGCCTTGGCTCCTCACAACCCTAAAGGCCCTGAGCTGGGCACACACCTCACCTGTCTTTTCTGGACGGGGGAGAGCTGGAGGTGTGAATGTTCACCAGAGGTGTGAAGATTCACCAGGCAAAATACCAAAAAAGAGAAGAAGAAAGCATTTTTAAATGTTCTTTTATTGTTTATTATGTTTAAAATTGTTTATTGTCGGATCTCAAAAAGAATTGCTCATGAAGCAGCTAGGAGGGACCCTGGTGCTGAAGGCCAGCACTTCTTGCTGGCAGAACTGCAGTGTCCTGATTCTCTAGAGGAAAAGCTCCCTCTGACTTTTTCTCCAACTTTTGCTGTTTTTCATGCACCACTATGGAGTGTCTGTCTGGGTCTTCAGATATCAGTTGGGAAATTACCTTGTTCTTGGATTGAAGAAACCTCACCTCAAAGTCTCAGGGACCTTGATGGTCTTCACTCTCTGGGCCCAGCCATCCAGGCAGATTTTACCTGCCAAATGGTGCATCCATTTAAGCCTGATCTTCTGGTTGTCCTGTATGTGCCACGAGATGACACTCAGTATAATCTGGTCCATAACCTTCCTTGGCACTGAGGTCATACTGACAGGCCTGTGGTTCCACAAATCCTTCTGGCCCTTCTTGTAGCTGGGTGTCATGTTTGTTAACTTCCAGTCAACCAGGACCTTCCCAGTTAGGCAGGACTGCTGATAAATTGTTGAACGGTGATGTGTGTGGCCTAAATATGGCTATTTTGGGAGCTGAGGGCTTGTGGCCTGAAAGATGCTCTACTGTGGAAGAAGTAGGAGGGTTGGGGAGAGAGGGTGTTGAGGGCTGCTTTCGTGGGGATCATTCCTTTCTGCCTTTCTGCTGCTCCTTGGGCACAGGGACTGCTCTCCACCTCCACTTGTGTGTCTGAGCTCCCACCTCATCCTATGCCAGGTCTACCCTGAAAGAGACAGTCACAACAGTGTTCCAGAAGGGGCAGAGGTCCTCAGTGACTCTCCACCAACTTGGCTCCCTGCCTGTGACACAGCTCCTTGTGTTTGGCAGTGGCTGAGAGAGTGCTTAAAATTAGGTAGAGGTACAAAGTAATCCCTGAGAAAGAGCTGTGAAGGTTGGAGTTTTTTGATTTAAAATAGATCAGATTTATGAGTTAAATGAGAACTTGACAGAATTTCAGTTGCAAAATGAGAGAGAACTGAAAGTTTATTCTGGTACTGGTTCATAAGCGTGTGTTGACTGTTTTGTGTTCATCTGAAAATACAATGCAGCGTTAATGCAGTGCAACAGTTTTGAACAATGCCTATCCTCATCAGGTTCCATTTTACTATGTTTTCTTGGATACTTCTGCAAGAGATACGATCCCTTAACAGCTGACTGTGCTGAGTGTTTTGTCCTGGTCTGATGAACTGCCTCTGAAGATTAAAATAAAGAGTGAAATAACAGTTGATTTTATAAATCTTCATATCTCTTGAGTTAGGATCTGGGTTGCTTATTGTTTCCTGGTTTTGATATTTTGTACAATTTTTAATAACAGAAGGAATTCCTAGCTGAAGCATTTAGAAACAATAATGAAACTGTGAACACATGTCACTGACTGAAAGGTAAAAAGAACATTGTAAGGATGTTATCTCATACTTGAAACATTCAACCTAAGAAATTCAGAGATAAGGCTACCCTGAAAAACTTGTAATAACCATAGCAAAAAAAAAAAAAAAGAAGGAAATAGACTCAGAAGGTAACCTTAACAGCTTTAAGACAACCTTATCTCTTTCCCTCAGTGGCAACATGAAGAAGAAAGAGAAGGAAGCAGAATTAGAAATAATGATATTTGAAAATATCTGCAGGCAAAACACTAATGTGTTCAAATTATAAACATAGAGGGATTTCAGTTTAACTATATTCATGTGTCTATAACTTATTATGGAAACACAATAAGAAAGGAAGGCCAGAAAGGAAGGTCAGAAAGGATATGCAAAGGTATGAGTCCTTTGAATAATGGGGATTGAGATGACTACATGAACAGAAAATCTCTACAAAACATGTTCTGCTGAAGCATCTTCACAGAATCACAGAATCGTTAGGATTGGCAGGGACCTCTGGAGATCATCTGGTCCAACCACCCTTCAGGGCAGGGTCACCTGGAGAAGGTTATATGGGAATGCATCAAGGTTTTGAATGTCTCCAGAGAAAGAGACTCCAAAAATCTCTGAGCAGCCTGTTCCAGTACTCTGTCACCCTTAATGTAAAGAAGTTCTCTAAAGAATTATTCCTCATGTTGAGGTGAAACTTCTTGTGTTTTAGTTTATGGCCATTGCTCCTTGCCCTGTCGCTGCACACCACTGAAAAGAGTCTGGCACCATCCCCTTGAGACATCCATCTTTGAGATATTTACATACATTAATAATGTATACAATAATGAACCTGATAACCCACGGAATAAAAAAACAGCAAAAGTTTTGTCTCTCAATGTCTTCCAGCTTTTTGTTCTGAAGGAATGGAAGTTATTACAAGTGGAAATAATTCTAAGACATTACTCCTTGCCTTTGGAAGGAAATAATATGTCTTTTTTGTTTTTCTGGTTTTTGTTTGTTTTTTGTTTTTGGTGGGTTTTTTTGTTTGTTTGTTTGTTTGTTGTTGTTTTTTTTTTTTTTT
>VXBX01005330.1:106484-130147 GCA_013400415.1 Scytalopus superciliaris
CTGCATACTGCTGAAGAAGAAATCTGAATGCATGAGTTTAGAAATTGGGTTGATGGAGACAAGTTTAAAAAAACCCAAAAACCAAAAAACAACCAATGTCAGAAGGTTTTCTGAGACCAAATCTTTTGAGACATTAAGGTAAGAAGGAAGTTTTTATGAAGAGCTGAGCTTTATTTCAGGTCAGTTTTCTGGTGTGTAGAAGTAGGAAGTAATTTTGTGAAGTTCAGGGAAAAAAATCCTCTTTGAAGTGTCTCCTGATGACATGCAGTTGTGTGTATATTTCTTTTGAAGGACCATGCCTTTCCACAGAAGCTGTTAAGTGAGTTTATCATGATAGTATGGAATTAAATCAATGAAAAATCTCATGGGTAATCCTCTAAAGAAATTTTTGACCACTGAAATGGAAAGGTTAGAGCTTCAAGTCTGAAATTAAAAAACGCGTGGGTTTTTTTTGTAATGCTGACCACTGAATAGTAAAGCTTGGAAGCTCTCCTTCAAAAGTTGTTGCTTTTGTATTTAGCCTTACAACTCTTTGGTAAAGTGACTTAAAAACCACTTACAGGAATCCTTATTTCTCCTTTTGGTCTTCTAAATAAAGTATCTTTCTGATATCTGTTTGCTGCTATTTTTCATATTCTTATACAAAAGAGAAAAAAGACTAATATTAATCTAAAAGCCACAGTACACAATTTGGTCTGTGTGAAGCACCTACAGTGGTAACCTTAATTAAAAATATCTCTTCTGGATAAAATAGTATTTCACTCTTAGGTTGGACTCTATCATCTCAAGCTGTCAGTTCCAAACTAAATAATTCTGTGACACTGTGATTTATGCCTACTGGACTCAGTTTTCAAGCTGGTTTGGTTTAGTTTGGTTTGGTTGTGTTCCCCATTTCCACTGTCCCACTCTCAAAATATGTCTGACTAAGATGATCAAAATTTGTTCCTTCATTTTTGGAAAAAATAGAAAAAGTTTGAGTTTATACAAACCTGGTAAATGTCGTAAGTAAAAACTATACTCCCAACTATCACTATATATAAATTTGGCTTTAGTAGTTTGCACAACTATTGCTGACTGAGGAGAAATATGATTCAACCATCATGTTTTAATATGATGGAACGAATATGTTTTAACTGTATTGGCCCTCTAGAACTATTTTATCACAGTTGCATACAAATTGCTTATTTTGCAAAATGTGCTGCAAAATGTGCTGCAAAATGCTGATGAATATGTTTTGAGATATTTGCATGAATAACTAAAGCTAAACTCATTAATTAGCAATGTCCATTTTGTGATGTACTGTCCCACCATCTCTTACTGTTTGTGTTTAATTATCATTTAGTTTGCAAGCATCAATTATTTTTTTATTGGACAACTAAGAGTTTAGTTGAAATCTTTTGTCTTTTCGTAGGCAATAAGAAATAGAATTTGGTTTCTGGACCTGAAATACAGAATAATGAATATGTATGAAATATTACATTTATTAACTGTTATGGCCTATGACAGTGGAAGGTCAATGTCATTATTTAACTTTTCAGACTGTGCATTGGATTATATCTTGATGTGTCCAAGATAAGATGCTTGAAATGTTCCAAAACATTAGAAATCCTAAGGAGAAAAGGTGTTTTCCTCTTGTAGGATACCCTGGTAGCATTCATTGTATATGGTACATTTCATGTGTCATTTCTCAAAATAAGTCTGTGCATACCTTCATCAATAACATATGCAAAACATTCTTGGGAAATATTATTCAGTGAAGTACTCTGCCTAAAGCTGTTTGTGTTATTTGTTTTTTTCCTTGTTACAGAATTCAAAGGAAAAGCTCTAGAAAAAAGTAGTGAGAAAAAAAGTAGAAAAAATAGCCAATTGAATATTTGTCATCTTTTTTTGGCAGTTGTCTGTCTCTCACAAGGGAGCACCAACGTACAGTCAAGCTTACAAATAGCTTCACAGGCTATGGTACATTAAACTGGAAAACCCTTTTGCTATTTTTTTTGTTAATGCCAGCTAAATAGCAATTAGGTTGAGCTGAATTCAAATAAGATCCTGCTTGAAGTTGTCATCAGAAAAATCAATATGTTATTTGATGAAGTTGTTATCCAGTCTAGTAACCTGAAAATATCAGAATAGTCCATGCTTCACTTTTAATTTCTATTTTTTGATTATGACCAATTACATTATTCTTGTAATTTCCATTTTGGATAGAAACAACGATCACAAAAGCTCCATTAGCCTTTTCAAGTTAAATGACAACAAAATATAGACCAGAGCAAAGTACTGAGGCTTCTGTCTGGGGGTACCCTCTTGACTCACTTCAAACTTTTTAATAATTCTAAAAATGAAGCTGCAGCATCCTGTTGTTACTATGGCATTCACTCTGTAATCTTCTACACTCAGCTGGAGGAAGAATATCCTGTGTGTAGGGGACAAGTAATCCTCTAACTAGGAAATCTGGAAAAAGTAAAAATAAGGTTATCTGCAAGTTTTCCCTGTTCTGAAGCCCTTTGTTGTGAAGTTACATGTTGTAGCGTGTCTATTTTTTTCCTATCCCTTCGTATTAAAAAAGCATAAACTCAAAAGTAATTATCTACAATTCTTCTTCTGAGCTGAATATGGCTACAACATTATAGCATAAATGTTATCTCTCCTCTGAGGAAAAGAACAGTATTTTTCAGTTAGTGTTGCATATACTATTGTAATGGCATATCTTTTATGTGATGAATTAGGGTAAGGCAATCATATTCATTTGACATAGATCATCAAATTTTTCAAACATTAGAACTTACTCCCCATTGTAACTGGTTAAATAGTATATAAAATGAGCCAGAACATAAGAGAAGTTACAGAATGTCTTTAATTTCCTCTTCCCTTTAGGTTTCAAACTTCTCTTTAATTAGATTTTTCTTTCTAGTATTAGTAGATTCAAATAATAAACTGTTTTGCTAAAATACTCAAAATGCCTATCACCAGTTTCCAGTTCTACAGAATTACTTCTGCCTGGTGCATTTGCATTTATTAGACACAGCAGTCTGCGCTGGGAGAGGTCCTCCAAAATGTGTGTTCTCAGAGATATTAGCAAAACTGAGAGTGTGTGGGAAGAGAACAGAGTACTTAATGATGCAGTCCCACAGTCCTTTTGAGTCTCTGTGGGAGGTGCTTATGGAAGTAGCCAAAACAAGTCTCTGCAGCTACAGATGATTTTTTTTTTCCCTTTTGAATAATTTTTGACAGATAGCAAAAGAGGTGTCATCTCTGCTTGCAGGGGGAGCACAACATTTAGTGGATATAGAGCCTAAGGTAGCAAGAGCTGTTACTCTGCTTTATTTTTATTGTAAATTTCATGTGACAGTGTGGAAATGATACTCTTTCTTTCAGATGTCTTCTGTTCTATAATACAATAGCTCTCTCTATATATTTCCATTTTGGGAAAAAGTAGTGTTTAGAATCTGAGGGCCAGTTACTCCATTTATGATAGATTATCAAAGCTCCTGGAGTTACAGCAACTTACTCCTACTGAGATCTGCCCTGAAGAACATGAAAGAGGAATCTGGTAAATAAGCTTTGTAAGAAGAGGGTTATTTAACATTTATTGTAGCAAAATATTAGTAATTCACATCATGGTTGTCTGTGACTCTTCCAATAGAAAAGGCATTTGATATTTCAGAGACAACTTATGTCTAAAGTAAGGCAAAAAGTTGCATAACAAAAGTACTAAAAGATATTTCCTCTGAGCAGTGGTATTCTCATTTCTACACACTTCACAAAATGGGAGATAATTGTATGGAGGGATTTGGTACCATACGTTTCTTATATTTGTTGATACTTTTTACCCTTAAAAAAGAGATAAAAAAAGTTATGGTAAAAATGCCTCATAGAAGGTTCTGGGATTTCTTTGGGGAAATCAAATTCTACAATGTGTATTGTGTGATTTTGTGGGCATAGGGAGAAGCTGGTTATATTATCTAAAAGGGTGGCTGAGAACAAGATGACAGGAGATGGAAAGGGATGGAAAAAAAAAAAAGAGAAGGGAATTTACTTCCCTTCCCAGGGAGAGAAGATTAAAACTGGTATCTAAGGTATTTCTTTAAATTCTAGTTCTCTTTGATTTTTTGATAATGGCCAGTTAGAATAAGGAAAAATGCCTAAGTGAGAAACGTCACTATCTACTGAGAATTTGGGCCACTGAATGGTCATTTCCACTACTCATGTTTGAGTCCGAATATGAACAAGGGTGTTTAATATGTGTTTCTGAAAGCCTTAGGGAATTGTTTCTTGGGAAAAACAAATGAACTAGACAATTCTTGTTTTAGAATGATAGACCAGTGTCTGTTTGGGAGTTCATTCTCTTCTCTGCTATTCCTGTCTGTAGCATTGTAAAACCTGGCTGCAGACACATAAAGCTCAGTCCTAATCTCAGACATGCAGGTATGCCAAAATGCAAGCAGCTGGTTGAATAATCCTGCTTGGCCCACACAGTTATTAATTTTGATGCTCGTGTATATGTGATTAGAATAGAGCTCTCAAAACGTCAAACCTGCAGCATCTGCAAAAAAAGTTCTGAGACTAGGGGAAGCATATATGTTACATTTCAGTAATACTACCTGAAAGATTATTCGTATATGTCACAGATTTTTAGGTAAATTCAAGTGGTAAATTAGCATTCATATTTATAGGCTGTGGATTTGCTGAATGAGACTAATAGAACATGTATCTTTTTTAGGTTTGTATGAATTTATGCAAGATTAAGCCTTAAACACCAAATTCTGTGAGTTTCTGCTTACTCTTCCTTCAGCAATTACAATACATACATTGCTAGGTAGGGAAATCTTAATTTCATTTAATTAGGTCAGTTATCCTGACACCTAATCTATTACAAAACAGGCAATTTTCACCGTGTGTGAGGAACAATTAGCAGGAAATATTTAAAGACTCGTATAATTTCATTATAAAGTTTGCTAGTAGAGCTGAGTAGTATCTAAATTATTGATAACTCATTTAAATTACTTAGCCCTCTAGAAAAATACACTTTTATTTGCTAATTAATTGAATATCCTTCTGAGCTACAGCTTTACTGATGCACATTCTTTACTCATTAATAAAATGACAACCATGTCAGTTGCTTCCTTTGTTGGAAAAAAGACCACAAAAAATGAAGAGACAGAATAAAGACAGAGTCACCTTTAAAAAACATTGTGACCAAATTATAGACTAACTAATCACATATTTGTAGGTGTCTAAATAATTGTCAAACTAATAGTTGCCTTGTTTTGTACCCTGGTGCTAATCAATCAATGTTCTCTCCATTTCATAAGTTTGTGCAAACTGTGATGACTTTCTATTGTTTTGCTCATCTCATTACTTTGACAAAATAAGGAGTAGGGTGAAAAGAACACTGAAGTATTTTTATAGAAAAAACTGCAGCTCACCCATCTGTACCTGTACCATTTCAGAAATGCCTTGAAACTGGAAAACTCATTCACGGAAGCCCCTTATTTGAAAAAAAAAGCTGAGCTTCCTGGTCAATATGTATCAAAATCCTGTAAGAACTGAGTACTGGGTGAGAGACGTGAGGCTGTGCTCCCACTAGCTCTCCATGTTTTTTTGGTTACTTGCCTAACTTTAAGCACTTGCTGTTTCTAATTTAATCATACTTGGTAACTGATGCAACAAGAAATAATTTGGTGATATCTCTATGGAATCTTTCAAATCACAAAATCACTGCCTATTCCTTCCCCCTCCTTTTCCCCTTTTTTATGATTATATTGAAAAATATTAATCTGTTAAGAACTTCACTTAATTGCCACAAGTAAGGTAACATGAATTTTGATCCTTTAATCAACCTGATTTTACTTTTTTTCCCTTTGTTTGGATATACCTATATATTGAGTTTGTGTAGTCAGGTTTTGGTAGTGGTGGAGCTACAGGGGTGGCTTCTGTGAGAAGCTGCCAGAAGATTCCCCCATGTCTGGCAGAACCAATGCCAGCTGGCTCCAGGATGGACCCACTGCTGGCCAAGGCTGAGCCAATCAGGAATGACAGTAACATTGCTGTGATAATATATTTAAAAAGGGGAAAAAAATTATTGCACAGATGTAACTGCAGTCAGAGCAGAGAAGAGCAGAAAATATGTGAGAGCAACAACCCTGCAGACACCAAGGTCAGTGCAGAAGGAGGGGGAGGAGTTGCTCCAGGTGCTGGAGCTGAGGCTCCCCTGCAGCCTGTGGTGCAGACCATGGTGAAGTAGCTGTGCCCCTGAAGCCCATGAAGTACCACAAGAGTGCAGAGATCCACCTGCAGCCTGTAGAGGAGACCCCCGCTGGAGCAGGTGGATGCTCAAAAGAGGCTGTGTCACCTTGGGAAACCTGTGCTGGCGCAGGCTCCTGGCAGAGACCTGCTGACCCATGGACAGAGGGTCCCATGCTGGGGCAGGTTTATTAGCAGGACTTGTGACCTTGTGGGGGACCCACGTTGGAGTCGCCTGTGCCTGAACCACTGCAATCCATGGAAAAGTGATGGACATCAGAGCAGTTTGTGAAGAACTGTAGCTTGTGGGAAGGACTCACGCTGGAGAAGTTCATGGAGAACTGTCTCCCACAGGAGGGACCTCATACTGGAGCAGAGGAAGAACTCCTTTCCCTGAGGAAGCAGCAGTAGAAACCTACCTGTGATGGACTGACTCCATCTCCCTGCACCACTGTGGGAGAGGAGGTAGAGCACTGGAAGGAAGTGGAGGGGGGGAAGGTGTTTTTAAGAGTTATGTTACTTCTCATTATCCTACTCTGATTTTGTTGTTGATAAATTCAGTTAATATCTCCAAGTTCAAGTCTGTTTTGTCCGTGACGGTATTTGGTGAGTTGTCTCTCCCAGTCTTTTCTCAACTCATGGATCTTTGTTATATTTTCTCTCCACTGACCAGATGAGAGGGAGAGTGATAGAGCTGCTTTGGTGTGTGCTTGGCATCCAGGCAGGGTCAACCCACTACAGTCTATATCTGCATATTTGTATCTGTCTTTGAAAGACATTGTAGAACCAGAGAACTGTTTCCCTTTCCACACAATGAAGAAACTCTAAATGCATAAACTCTGCTGGTGCAATTCAAGCTTTAAAATGCCCATGGTTAAAATGCCCCAAAAGACAGCATATGTTATGCATAAATTTAGAAAGATTATTAATTAATGTTATTAGTTAATGTATGTTAGACACAAATGAATTTAGGGAAATAAAGTCAAACCCAATGGAAGCTGATAGTGGAAACAGATGAAGCATATATTTCAGTATATATTAACTGTCATATCCTTAGTGATATAGAATGTTTGTTTTACAGTTGCTTTAGAGAAATGCAAATGTATTGGAGAACCAAAACTTTCAGGGCTGCTTAGGGTATATACAAGCTTTTTGTTTATTAAATGGAAAATAGCAGACTCCTTTGAGGAAAAATGTGGAGACTTGTCCAGACTCTCTTTCCATTCTAATACATAGTGCTAATTAATGTTGTCTAGGTAAAAAAATAACAGTACACAAAAAAACCACGTGCTTTAAATCCTGGAAAGATAAAGCCAAGTCCATTGCACATGTATAAATACTACAAATAAAGTACAAATAGAATACAGAAATAAAAACAATGTGCAAAGGCATAAATAATGCAAATAAGGAATGAGTGCAGTGTTTTCAGAAAATGGGAAAGTCAAAACATTAAAAAGCTATGTTAAGCTGAGAAGTAACTGAAGGTCCAAGAGTTTTACGGCAAGTTTTAATTACGAAAACCTTTATAGATATGTATAAATGAACTTTGTTGATGGAAAACATCTAGCCTAGGTTTGGGACAAAGCTGAAATAAAGAAACAACAACTGAAAAACTAAGTTACGGGACCATTAGCTATAAATTCAAGAATGCCAAAATTAGAAGTGTCTAAACTAATGTGGCCATGCAATCATGTGAATGTCTCTTTATTATAAAGATTGTAAACATATGTTGCCATTGACACTCTTGTGTCTAATGCACAAACCAAGTGGGGGTAAAAGGAGAATCAAGTAAATCTGAGACACCAGTGAGATGAGAACAGCATGTGCCAGCATTTCCCTGAAGCAATGACATTTCCCTGATTCTAGTCTTTCTGCTTCAGACCCACTACACTCTATCAGGATATTCTGTGCCTATTCTTCCTTGCACTTAATCAGACTTTCTCCAGGCTTTTGAGCTTCGCTTTTCCTTCTCTCTTGGTCTGACTTTCCCATTCCTGACTGTCTCCAATTCCAATGAGGTTAATATCCAGTCTGTTTATATTATGATTTCCCAGTCAAGCCTAATTCTTCTTCTATTCTTTCTCATTTATTTTTTTTTCTTTTTCCTGAGTTGCAGTTCTCTGCTGCAAATTAGTTACAAGTTCTTGCACGGAAGCTGACTGATGACAGTTGAGAATATGGGCATATTATGGGGAAGTTGCTTGTGGTATCTGCTATGGAGGTTTCCTGACGTGTCCATCTATTAGATCTTCTTTTCCGAACTTTAAAGTTAGGTATGAATTTTTCCACGCTCCATGTCCGTCTCAAGTTATACTCTGCTAGTTTTACTCAGAACAATGAAGCTGTTCCCAGGAAATAGGCTGTGCAAAATTCAGCAGTTGTTAGGACAGAAAGAATAGCAATGTTGAGAAGAAAAATAATTTTCATCAAGCCTTCCCATACTATTGTCATGAAAACCACAGGAAAATCCACAAGGAAATTAATTACTCATTCCTTAGAGAAGGTTATGCACTAACCATGACAGAGATCCTATGCAAAAATGAGTGTAATCAGGTAATTAAAAGCTCCCTCAGAATGCAGATACACAGGGCAGAACTAGATTTGTATCCGAAACTAGTTGCATCTTAATTTTCTGAATTTAACTTTCAGAGTTTAATAATGCTGTTTTAGGATCATGGCATGTATACTTTGTGAAGCAGTAGGTTTAGCAAAAATATCTGCATAATATTTGTTCTTTGTTTTCCCTGAAGCATACAATTTCATTTGTCACTTCTACCCTAATACAGCAGTGTTAGAAACTGGAATCAGGTAGGAAATTGTCAGGTTCTGTACTTAAGAATCTTAATTTTTATCATTTACCTCCAAAATAAACTGCAGTGCTACATACTCTTATAAACCTAATTATTTTTTAAATTATATCAGCTAAGATTGTTTTAGCCTCCATATTCTTATTATCTGTGCTGATAAAATATTATTTCTTTCCTGAAATAGCACATATGATGTAGTGGTGGACCACTGACAGAAATACTACCTCTCTGCCAGTTTTTCGTGAGCAGATCAGATTCTGCTCTCACATTGATTTTTTTTTTACTGCCATGAAATCATTGACAACAAAGCTTATGTTTGACTTGTATAAAGATATGATTAGATACTGACCGGAACACTTAAATGCAATATACTGCTTGAATTAATAGGCTTACTTTAAAAATAAGCACTGTTCTTCAGAAGCACATTAGCAGTAACAAACTTCAATTTCATGATTATGCGTAGGTAAGCTAGCTTCAGCAGTGAGCTAAAGCTCTTTATTGTTATAGCATCACTTTTTTTGGCTTACCTTTCTAGGTGGTCACTGTTTAAAATGTATTATATCATGGATTCATATAGGTTTATCAGAGATTAAATAGAATTAGGCACCTAAGCTCTACTAAAATTTAGGAAGAGTTAAGCAGCTAATTTTTGTCAATTTCAAAGACTTTTATATAAGCCAATTCAATCACTTATTTGGGTTAAAAATTAATTTTTATCTGTATTCCTTTTTTCCCCTTCTTCTATTTTTTTTCCCTTCAACTCCAGGAAAAATGAGTAATGGTACCTTATTTCAGCTATAAAATTAAGGTACAC
This sequence comes from Scytalopus superciliaris, assembly GCA_013400415.1. Lineage (NCBI taxonomy): Eukaryota > Metazoa > Chordata > Aves > Passeriformes > Rhinocryptidae > Scytalopus > Scytalopus superciliaris. The sequence goes on from VXBX01005330.1 coordinate 116,349, forward strand.
TAAAAGAATCCAATGGTGTGGTCTCACTGTCCATGGATTCCTCTGTTAGTCTTATGAGACATACTGTGTTTTAGATAATATCATTAACATCCCTGCAGTTTGGTCTCTTTTGACCTTTCTAGACGCATGTTCAACAGTGCTCTTGGCTTTACTTTTTTTATTTACATGCATTTACACTTATATATGCTATAGGTTCTGTATAAATACATGTTCTATGTTAGCAATACATGTTATATATTAATATTCTAGTTGTGTATATATATTAGAGATCCATTATTATAACTGCATGAAATAATGTAACTGCATGAATATAGAAGCAAACATTTAACAGACAATATGGATTTACTGTATCTCTAATTTATACTGGAGACAGTAGTTCACAGAAATATGCCTTGCAAATGCTCTGCTGTTTAGGGTGGTTCCTGACTTTCCATGGGCCTGTCCCAAAACCCATGTTGAAAGTTCCCTTGTGTGAGAAGAGCAGTCCCTAGTGGACATATATAATTCCATCAAACCTGGAGCAAATTTCAGCAGCCTGATAACATTTTATGGATAATGTTAAAAGCATTTGACATTACCAGTGATATTGCTCCAGGAGAAAACGAGAATTCCCAATTACATGGGTTCACGTGCTCCAGCTTTATGGTACCTGTGCTTTAGTCACTGGTGCATGTTTGGAAACAGATTGGGGGTTTTTGTAAAACACAAGTAAACCACTCCACTCTCTGGATTTATATAATTTCCCAAATCAAAATAGTATGTTTAAATATTCAATAGTATATTTAAGATCCACTGTAAACTCTCCATCCTACGCATATACCCGGCTGCATATGTTCTGCCAAGGTATGTGCTGAGCTTAGACACAAATGCTAGCAGTGCTCTTGGGCTGCTTACAGAGAAAAATATTTACAGCATTGGGAAGGATGCATTCATACTCAGCGTGAAGCCACAGATTATGTTCCTGGAGACCAGCAGGCCTTTAGGTCACTATGAATTACAGTCTTTAAGAGCTGGAACAGTGGTAGCCAAAATCTGTGTTAAAGCCAGCCATGTAGAGCAGAATCAGCTGTCAGCATCTTCTGAGTGAGACAGATCATATACAAAGGGTAGTGTGCATATGTAATGAAGGGTAAGAAAAAAGGTGCAGTAAGAAAGGATCCAACAGGCAAAGAGAGAGTTTCTGCCTCACCAATGGGTAGAGTTCCATTATAGAGAACAGAGCTCTTCCTTGAACCTGACAAGAAGTTGAGTAACAAAAGGAAAAGCACAACTCCTCAGATTCACTTGGGTCTCTAAACTGGTTTTGTGGAACTTTTTAATTGCTTTCTAGTAAGCAGGTAAGCCTTAATAAACCATAGTCATTGAACTTTCTAATTTTATAATATCCATATTAGAACACGAATTCTAGAAAAAAAAGTAACAGTCCTGTCAGGAAATGGAGCTGTGGTGTGATTTGTCAAAAAATAAAATTAATGCAAATACAAGGGATGACGAATTAGCACTTGAACAATAATGACTAGTAATAATTTGCAAAAATACTCGTTCATAATCATAATCTTATGACAAGCTTCAGATTCAAAAGAGTATCTTTAGTCATTGACTAAATTCAGATAATGAAAATGTACATTAAATGATCTGATAAGAAGATATTCCATTAATAGAAACAGAATTCTAAATTAGATCAGTAAATGATGTGTTGTATTTGTCCAACTATATTTATTATTCATTTAGTATGGTTTGTTATTAAAGTTTTAGTTTGTCTTTTTAATCTAGGAAGATTATTTTGTTGCCTTAACCATGACCTATAGCAATTTTAATTTTTTTCAGATATGTGATTAATCCCAAAAAGAAAATTGTAAAGCCAGTAAATCAATCTTTTTTCTATTGTTTAACATGTCCGCCAGTTTGATCTGTTTGATTTGAAAGTAACATGAAGGATAATTTTCAAAGTTTGAGTAATAATAACGGTAACAGAATCTAATCATTTAATTACTGCACATGGATGGCATCCAAGTTTAAATTCTATGAATTTTTATTGCCATACAAATTGTTCCTTAGTCACCCATGATTGTTTTTTGGGTTTGTTTTCAGATGGTTCTTTTGTAGTTTGTTCCTGATTTCTAGGTAATAGCAATCAGTGTTACTGGACTCCAAGCTTAGGCTTCCTCTTGGCACACTGTCACTCTCAATTAACACTGTGAAAGAACTTGCAGAAACAAGATGAGTAGGCCTGTCCATGAGTGTGGGATGTGATTGCCTTTTAAGAACCACCTGTGGGTTTGTTTTTTGTTGGGGGGTGTCTGGTGTTAGTGTGAGTGTTTCTGAAATATAAGGGCAGCCTGCTATTGGGATTTTAACAGGAGTTTGCCTACATCTACTAAATATGCTAAACATCGTTAAATCCCATTGAAATCCCATTATTTGGTTGTTGGCTTTCTTGGTTTTTGGTGGGGTTTTTTTGGGTTTTTTTGTTTGGTTGATTTTGTTGGGTTTTTTTGTTTCTTTTTTCTTTTTCTTTTTAAGGACTGGATGAGTTTTATCAATAGTGTGTGTATTTTGACACATTTGAGCTAAATTAATCCAGTACTTCCTTGACAAACCATGAAATTCACTTAAAATATGTGATGTATGAGAATGTGTTCCTATATTCATCATGGAAAAACAGAAAAATTGAAGAGGAGGATCAGAGGAGAGGTATACAATATAAAAATCTGCAGAACAAGTTATTTTATGGTTCACTACCTTTGTAATTATTGGTAATCTTTGTTAATTATAGACATTCTTTCTTTATTCATAGACAAATTTGTTCTGGTTTTTGAAATCTGTTTTATTCTTGACTTAGAAGTAGTTCATGACATTTCACAGAGTAACTTAATGTAAGACAAAAATATTTTCATTTATATATCCTAACTTTTCTGTCTTTCAGTTTTGTTGAATATTCCTATGGTCTTGGACAACAGCAATAAAGAAGCAAAATGCCCAATTTATCTTCATACATCTGTGTATTGCTGTTTTCAAAACTGTCTTTGGAGACTTATAACACTGTCCTTCTTTTTCAGTTCTTTGTCCTTTTTGCTTCAAGTCCTTGCTTAGTACTTGTCTCACAACAAATTTGAAAATGGAAAACAGACGACCTGAAAAACACTGTAGTTTTCAGTATCTTGTACATGAATCCTAAAAGATGTTCCCATGACATTTTTTTTCTAAATTAAATGCTAATATTATTCCTATGTAAGTACAGTAGCTGACTGTTGTGCCCTATGTTTATATATTTTCATATGCTAACCAATAGAGGGGGGGGGTTTAACTAACCTATTCTACTACTAATCGAGCAGCTACTTAGGTAGTAGTACCTTTGCAAATTTATCCTTGAAATAAAATACTTCTGACATATAAAAATTCTGTTATCTATTTGAGGAATCCTCAAAGTCCATGGACAGTTCCCATCTACCTGGATGACAGAAGAGTGAAAATCTCAAAGATGGGAATTTATATTAGTTGGCAAAATGACATGGAAATCAGACAAATGAAAAAGCAAGCCAAGACACCCATCATATGAGAAATGAAAATAAAAGAAATTGTGAATATTCAGATGTGTAGAAGGCATTAAAACCATAACAAGAAGGGTCGTAACTAAGTTGAATGAACTGGTTTGTGAGAAAAGGTTTTGGAAAAGACTTGTAAAATGTAGTTATGGTGGTTTTACCTTGGCTGGACATCAGATGCCCGTGCAGCTGCTCTATCACTCCCCTTCCCAGCTGTAAAGGGGAGAGAGAATAAAGATGGGAAACAACCTGTGGGTTGGGATAAGGCAGTTTATTAAGGCAAAGCAAAGCTAAAGCTTATGTGTGCAAAAGCGAAGTGAATAATAACAAGATTTATTCTCCTCTTCCCATCAGCAGTGATGTGCAGCCACATCCCAAGAAGGAGGGCTTCAGCACATGCAATGGTTTCTTAGAAGGCAGTCACTGGAAAGAATGAATGTCCCCCTTCCTGCTCCTTTCCTTATTTTTTTTTTAATCTGAGCTGACATCAAATGGTATGGAATATCCTTTTGGTTAATTTGGGTCAGCTGGCTTACTGGTGTACCCTCCCAGGATCTTGCCTTTGACCGGGGAAGGAATGTTACAGCACTGACACTGTGCCCAGCAGTAGCCAAACCCTGGTGTGTTATCAACATCCTTCTGGATATCAGTGCAAAGCACAGCATTGTGAGGGCTGCTATGGGGAAATAAACTCCATCTCAGGTATCCAAAACACAGATATAGAGGCCAAACAATGTAGTAGTGCAAGAAAAAAATTCTGAAGCCTTTACAACTGCTGGTGAGAAGGTATTAGTCATTGAGAGCTGGCTGAGCTGGAACAGCAGAATTAAAAGCTGGAAATCATCTTCTTAAAAACATGAGGGAGGGGAAACTAATTACATAAAAATAAATCTGTCTCACTCAGGCCTTTTGCCCTCAGTAAACATTGTTCTCAATGAAAGTTCCTGGTAGATGTAGGTATAGAAGTTGATTCTTTGCTTTGCATATAACCAGGATTTTCTTTGACTGACGTCTTCTTTTATACATCACAACACTAAATAAGTGGTATTTAGAGCTTCTAATATCCTTGACAAATTTCCTGGTTAGAAATCTGAAAAAATGGCATTTGTATTCATTGTTTATTCTGTGAAACCACTAAATTTTCCTTAGTGTGTGGAATTTGAAAAGAAGTTCTAACATGTCCCCAGTTGCCATATCAGGATATGTATAGGTTTGGTCACTCCAGGGTATTTTTTTTATTCTGTTATTCAATTTGCTACTATACCTAGGAACTTCAAACATCATTTAGATCTGCCTCATTACAGTAGACAAATTTAGAACAAAAAAGAGTCTACTCCAAATTGACCACGGTATAATACAGGAAGAAGGCATAGTTCCATAAATATCTTTCATTTGCATATGACAAGTAGATCTGCCAAAAGAAGCAATTGCCCATGGCAATCCTGTTCAATGTGCTTTAGAAAGACCCTGCTTGAGCAGGGAGGTTGGACTAGATGATCCCACAGGTGGTCCCTCCCAACCTTATGCATTCTGTGATTCCCTCCTTCCAGATGCCAGTTTCTGTCACTGTGCTACCCTGGCCTTTGGCTGACATAAGTATTGGAATGGTTGCACAGTTAGGTGAATCAAGGAACTGGTTTAGCTGAAAGGTAACCTACCAGGACACAAATGTCCAAAGTTCAACTCCAAGTTTTGTTTATTCCTCATTTGAAGAAAAATCAAATTAATCATAGCAAAGTTCAACTTGTTATGGATTTAAAATCTTGGAATTTTTCTTTCATCTACCAACCGTGCGCCTCAGAGGGATCACCTCCTCTCTCTTTTTCACCCATGGAACCAGAAAAGAGACTGCCTGCCCCACGGAAAAGAGTTCCACCTGGCCCCCTCATGAACTGCTAACAATGGATCATTTGCAGTAGCTGCCTGGGGCACACCTGATTCCTCAGGCTACAAGCTGGGTGTTTGGGAACTCCTGTAAGATAAGAAAGGAACCAGCTAGAAAAAAGGTTTACAGTTTATTTTACATTTTACCTCTCTTTTGTACACATTTCTTCTCCATTATGCTATAAAATGGTGTTAACGCAGCATAAAACTCTGTTAATGCAGCATAACTGCTATTATGAAATACAGTGCCTGAGATTCTGGAAACAAAATTAAAACTCAAATATCCCCTGTATACCTGCTTTAAGTTCAGTCATAAAGTAATAATAATCTGAAATTGTTGTTGAGCTATTCTTATAACCATTCAAATATTCTGCTTTTTGCACTTAAAAATAAATAAGCCAAGATAAAATTCTCCTTGAGTAGTTTCACTGGTGAATTTTTTATGTATTTGTCAAAACATTTTTTAGGTACAACTACTGTAAGTGTTAGGATTGAAATGGAAAAGTATACCATTTTTTCACCTAAGTGTTCCAAGATATTAAAAAAAAAAAAAAAAAGGAAAAAGAAAAAAAAGATGGCATAGATGCCTGAAGAATTCACTTCAGTAGCTGAACACTGTGCCAGGCCCAAAATATGAGGACAGAAGACTATTCTGAAAACATGCACAGTGCAGTTCAGGAAGTTGGAGTTTGCCTCTGTAAATTCTCAACAGTATTACTTTAAGAAATTGTTTCAAAGTCATCTGGAGACAGCAGCATTAAGAGACTTTACAGAGATCTTTGAAATACCAAGGGTGTATTTTCAGAAAGATGGCTCTGGGAAATGGAGCATTAATCTAAGTGACAGCAACCTCCTCATAGTCAGGGAGGCCCTGGACACAGTGTGATCAGTGAACCAACCGCTGCATAAATGCGAAGGAACTCGGTGGTGTGTGAATGGCATGTGAATTGCACTCACCATGAATCTGATGTTAAATCCACTGTGTAAATAGTAAATATAGTGCTCTGGATTTGCTAACTGCCTGTTATCTCTGCAGTTAATTAGCTGATCACCTATGTAATAGTTGAAAATAACAACAGAATGTAAAGTGACAATATCTGATTTTGAAAAAAACAATAACAAGCATCTAATTATAGCTCCTGGAGAAAATCGCCTTAATGGTAAATCTGAAGGGTTTTTTTAAAAGATAGCTATGGACCCAAAATATATCTTTCTAGCTGATGCTTAGATTCAGTATTCTATCCTATTATTAAAGACAAGTGAGCTGCACATTCTCAGTTGCCCAGTCTTTGGGATCCTCTCTTGGTTGCCCTCCAGACTCCAATTTTTATATTTCTACTTTAGAGTGACTTTTGCCATTCCTACCACATTGCAATTTTTTCCTGACTCCTCTGATATTTCCAGATGGCTTTGTACATGGTCTGCTCTCCCTCTGTTCCAAATTTCAAGGGAATCTTTCTAGCAAACATGAACCCAACATCCATCAGTGTGATGATCTGTTTCCCATTATGCCACCCTCTACCACTGGAAACTATAGTATCAACCTGTTGTTTGCACATCACACATCTATAAAACTGATGTTTTTCCTTGAAAAATCCCATTTCACTTGTCAGGATGAAAAAAAACTCAGAATAATATAAAACTTCACATTAGTGCAACACTAACCTGAGTACAATCTCTGCTTGTGAAAATGGTCAATATTGCCTCTCTCTTTCCTTCTTCTCTTCCATATTTCTGTATACATAACTGTTGTCTCAAGTGTGTTTGTGTGTTTATGCACAGCACACCTATGATAAGCAGCCATTGCTGCCCATTCTGCAGTAGGACATGCCCTGTGTACTTGGCACTGCCTGCAACAGGGATGTCTTATTTCTTTCATCATCTAGAAAGCATTTGCTAGAGAATATTAAAAGTCTTGGCCACTAGAGAAAGTTTGTATGTCGAATGGATTAACTTATTTCTAGATCAGTTGCAACAAAAGAATGAATAGAAATATCCTCACTACCCTGGCTAAATATTTTGAAATGTCAAACCACAGCCTGGGGCTGTTAGAGCAAGTAATAAATAATATATCTGCTTTGCCTGAAGTAGCATATTGTATACAACTTTGATGACTTTCCAGTACTTGGTAATACAGAAGGCAAAGACTGTGAATATTCGGTAATATTTTTAAGTGTGAAAAAATTCAAATGGTAATTTAGCTACTAACAGATTTTAAATATTTGATTATTTATAGTTTTTTCCTGTGGATCCTCCTTAAGAAAAAGTTGTTGCAAGTTGGTTTTTAAACTTATGAAATGCCTAACACAGTTTATGTAATAATTTATGTATCACAATAAAGAGAAATGTAGTATTAATTTCATCCTGTGAAGATTTTCATTTATTCATTTTAAACAAGAAGAAATGTGTTGTGAAAGCAATAACTATGTAGTACAGTATTAGAAGATTCAATCCCATGCAAGAAGAATAATTCATATAATTCAGGTAACTAATCTAAATACAGCTGAATATAATACATCTAATTAATATATGTGTTAGGACAAATTGCATTCTTCTAGATTCATGAAAAATATATGCAAAATGTATATCTGTTCTGGTTGGTTTTGTTTCTACAAAGGGATTAATTACCTTGAGAGACAAGTTGTTGCATTAGAAACAACATGTCTATGTGTATGGTTTTTACAAACTTTTCTGTTTTTCTCAGAGACTAATATTGTAATAGCTCCTGTAATTTATTTTTTTTTGTCTGAGAAAGAGAGATAAAAGTGTATTTTTTTCCGCTACAAATTAAGTGTACAATTGAAAAAATGGAAAATTTGAGTGGTAGACTGGAGGTTTTTTTATTCATCCATGGGATGTATGTTTTTCACCTAAGTTTGAAGTGAACTGAAGCATTTAACTTCTGATGAAACTAATACCCTGCTCCATTTGCATTCTTGTTAAGCCTGGTTAGAAGAAGAGGGTGTCAAAAACTATAAATGAAAGTTTGACCTTACTTTGGCCAACAGGATATATATTCAATATAGCACAGGTTTTTCTAGAATATACAGTATTATATTGAATGTCCAATTACTTTATTGAATGGATAATCATTAGTAGATCATTATCCACCCTGACCTGTATGATGTATTTATAGGTATTGTGAAAGAATGAACATTTTATGAAATAGAATTATTTTAGCTAGTGAGCTTCAATGCATATTTTTTCAGGATTTTAATAAAGCTTTAGATGTGTGAGATCAAATTCAGTTCATAGATCTAAAGGTCTGCATGTGAGTGGACTAGATTTCTGGGACCATGTTATTTTTAGATTTGTAGGCCGTTGCAGTCATGAGTATGAGCAACTATTTTTATTTTTTTTTAATTTGACCACATAGTTGTCATCATTCTTCCTCAAATACCCCCATGAACTTCAACAATTGTTCCAGCAGTGAGAAATTGAGAATTAAGCATTGAGAATGTTGAATTTGATCTCCATCGCTTTTCTGTACAGTGTCAAGCTGAAGCCCATAGGCTGGAGGTGGGGGAAATGAAGAGAGAAACTGGGATAGCTTTGAGTGGTCTGATACAAATACTGAACTTCACAGTCCATTTTTCTATACCTGATTTAACTGTGCAATAACCTAATATGTATTATTTTGCCTTTCATCTGAAAAACAAATTACTGAGGGTCCAGAGACAGAAAATGTTTTTAATTAACCTCTGACTGGACATCTGATATTTAGGCAGCTATAACTCACAACATTTGGAACAAGCTGTGTTTTGCAAAAAGTTAAGGTATTGAAAAATCACATTGCTTTACTTCTAATCTTTCCATCCTGATTTATGATGAGTATGCCTTTTCTCCCAGAAGACATCAGTCACCACACATCTTCAACCGTGAAAGTGTAGGTGTCCCCTGCTACTTCTGTTTGATTATATTACTAGCAAATCCGCTATGGATGCTAACAATAATTGTTAAGTTCACTATTTCATCTTTATTTCATTTCTCTGTGTTAACTCACTTAACTCTTAACATCTGATAGTCTGAGCAAGGTCCTGATGATGAGAAGGACAGTAATCACTTCTAGCATTGTTGACTTCCATGAGAATAAAGGACATTCATTGTCTTTACCAGAAACTGCCACAAATCTGGTAAGAAAGTGCACCCTGCACCCCTCAGAGCTTCAATTTGAGGTGGAAGGCAGAGTTCATACCTTCTATAAAAAAAACAGAATAAAAAGGGCAATTTCAGTCTTCAAAAAATTTCACTATGAAATTTCACATCAACTATGATTAAAAATGATATGTTCCTTTGATGTTGTTCTTTGAAACTGGCATCCAAATCAATGACTGTAGCTTAAGAAGTCAGCACTGAGAGTGGTACATTGTCTAAGACAGACTTTGACACTTCACAAAAAGTAATAATAATAAAAAAAAAATTTGCATCAACCTGGCAGAGAAAAACAAACACTGAGGATGATTAGATGTCATCTTTTGGATCATTGCATGCCACAGAACTTGAACAGTATTATCAAGTTATGTTGTACAGACATTTGTCCAATTGTCAATTTTGTCTGAGTTCATGGGGATCAACATTACAGGGAATATTTAAAGTTTGAGAGTTCATGAACAGACTTTCAAAGCATAACCACTAGACAACACTTTTATGAAAAGTTTAAATTATTATCATTGGTTCAGTAGCCTTTTTATTTATTTATTTATTTATTTTATTTTGTGAAGTAGTGAAACAAAGGATGAATATTAAAATAAACTAAATCTTCAATTTCTTTTTGTATCCCAAATGAACAAATGGTAAAGCACATGTAGATGAGTAGATGAACGCACTAGATATCTGATCTTCAAAACATCTAGCTTTAAAGTGAAATCAAAGACATCATAGGTAACCCATTAAATTGTTCATTTCCTTTTCACATTTTCCAATGAGAAGAGATATACCATCAAGGCTGTGACTCAAATGAAATCCCTTAACAGGGAATAATTTCTACTTACGTTGTACTGGTAGGTAACAGGTTTGAGCTGTATAGCATTTTACCGTGTTTGTGTGAAAAAACAAAAAACATTCAAATTCAATTGGGGCAGTCTTTTGCACTGGCTTTATGAAAAACTCATACGTGTTGGGTATATCTGTTCTCTATGGCTCCTGACTAGCTCTCTCTGCCATGAGGAGGAAGAGCCATTATGAGATTTGTTGACAGTTATGGATTTTTTCTACAGGAAGCAATCTCTGGAAATGTTTGCCAAAGTAGATAAATTCAGTTCAGTTACTTAAAGAATTAAAAGTGAATTAAAGTAACAAGATCTCAATGAACAGTCCATAATACCTTGGATACTACCTATTAAAACACATGAAGTAGAGGATTATAATGAATAAACAGAAGAGTAACATTATAAATAAATATATATAGCTCAGATATGCAAGAAGAGAAAATTCAAATGATGAAACAGGTCAGTGTTACATTGACATGTTTTGAAATGAGACCTTGTTTTCTACAGTCATTTCCTTTGATTCCTTAAGTACACCTTTCAATTTATCAGTATGAAATTTGTCTCCTTCACAAACTATGAGTTTTTTCTATTCAGTGAACTAAGTGTTACAGAGCTTCATTTTCTCATACACTTTCACAGAATTACAGAGTCACAGAGCTACAGAATACACTGAATTGGAAGGAACCCACAAAGATCGAGTCCAACTCCTGGCCCTGCACAGGACCATCCCCAAGAGTCACACCATGTGCCTGAGAGTATTGTCCAAATGCTTCTTGAATTCTGTCAGGCACAACAGTTTTTATAATGCGATTCCAATCAAACTCACCATGCTCTCAGGCAACCAGCTGATCAACGTGACTTTTTGAGTGGAGGGTGGGCTCTAGAGAAATTTGTGCCTTTGCGGGCAGGAGTGAAAAGGTGGAATGCCAGCCCAGCTGCCTGGCTAGACTGGTACCAACAAAGTTCTGGCAGGTATGCCTAGTTCCTGCCCTCCACTAGTTCTTGTATGCCTGTGTTATGAGGCCAGAAAATCTTGGTTTAGGGCTTATGCCTGTTTTAAGCCATTACTATTTTGCTGCACCTCTGTATTTGCTGCTTCTGATAGCCTAAAACCAGTTTATGTGGTTGCACAGCCTTGAGTTGCAAGCCAGAGGGTATGAGCCAGGTCTCTGCATGCCAAGATGAAAAATAGCAATTTTAAAGATGACTCCTTAACTGGATAAGGTCACTAAACTTTACAGTCCTCTGGCACTGGGAGAAAAAAAGTCCTTCCCTAAGTGACACGGTTCTGATGTATTTTTAAACAAGGTGTGGAAAAGCATGCTATCTGGGAAATGCTGTATGTTAGAAGTGATACAGCAATGCTTAAATGTGGCAGAAGAGATATGTGAATTAGTTAGACACAACTGAAATACCCAGAAACAGAACAGCGAAAGTATGACTAGTTTATGTAGAATACTGGTTGAATGTTGCCAACTACAGAGGAACAGATTTTAATGGGTTGTTGTTTTGTTTTTTTTCTCTGTGATACTGACCAAATTTTAAGAGCATTCAAAACCTATGAGGAAGATCTCATTTTCAAAAAAATTAAATTTTCATGTAGATATGGAAGAAAATGTTCTTTCTCCTTATTATTATTACTTTTGTGCTGTGTTGTCTTGGAATGACTTGAAAAGACAGGATGTAATTGGTAATAGCTTTGCTTGCCTTAGCAGCTCATGTCAAACTTTATTACACTGAAATTCTCTTCCTGGAGGTGTAGGCTTTTTTTGAATATAATTTAATTAACTTCTTAATACTTGATGTTTTCATCCTTTTGTTTTTAGTACTTATTTTTAAGTACTTCCCTTTGAAGGCATATACACATTCTCATTATAGTAAGACTAATTCACTGTATTCTTGTTAGCAAAGACTGCTGGATGTCCATGACTGATACACAGAGAGCAGATTGCATATTTACAAAGGCATTAAAGCTGAGCAGCCTGTATTGCATTTAATATTGTTCCTTAGCAGTAAGTTAATAATATCTGTTATGAAACACAAAGCCATCCTTTGTTCAGCACTGACACTGATAAATATGGTTTTCAGTAGTTTTGGTCATTTCCTCATTTGGTCTCTACTCCTTAGAGAAAAACCCGGTTAAAATTATTGCCAGCCTTTCTTTCTGATGATATTGGATCATTGTTTGTTTGCCACCACCATTTGGTCAGGATGGAACTACTGGGAAAAATAACCTTCCTGAAAATGCAAAGCGTTGCCACCTTTGAAGAGAAACGACACACGGTGGATATTTGCTGTTCAGTATTCGCATTTCCAGGGTCTTTTAGAAAGGACAATTTTTTTCAACTGCTGTTCATCTAACTGGTATATTTGCTGGATGTGAACCACAATGTTATCAAATCTGTCTAATGCAGCCAGTGACATTCAAAAATGTGAGGAATCCATGACCTGATTCTGCAATGTGTCTGCATGAAATGGTTTCAAATCCACTGAGATTAAATAGGGGTAAAGCTAACTATGTTTTTGACAGTGTCATTCCATATTGTAGGGCCTTCTACTATTATTTTAATATGTCCACAGGACCTTCAATATTGATCCAGTATGTTTCAAACTTTCCTTGTTTTTTTCCAATGATTATCCACTTGATGCACAAAATAGGTGGAGATATCTCCAAACAGGTAATTGTGAATAAGGCCTCTTTCAATGGTCAAATAAAATATACCTGCTAGTGCATTTTGGAATTAAGACATATCAAAACAAGATAAATTTCAGATTGTTCTGTTTGGGGTTCCTCCCTACAAGAAAACTAGTTTGACAATTAAAAAATAAAATAAAAAAAAATTATTTAAAAACCTTATTATTTTTGGTGAGCAAAAGCTGGAAAATGCACAACTACAGGATCAAAGAACAGATGGCAAAAAAAATTACAAAGATAAATAAATAAACAGATAAATCTGTCAATCTACAATTACATGTCTCATTGTAACCCTTTTGGTGTCTGACTTGAAGTGTTATGAAGTGAAAATCCATGACAAGGTTTTCGGTAAGGTTTTCAGTAAAAACGTGCTATTAAAAATTCATAGATATTATAAAGATCAGTTTTTCCAAAAGATTTAGGAATCTTAACAAATTTAAACTGCATTTCCTCAGGGATCTCTATGTTAAATGCCATTTGCGGGAGCTGTTTCACTGCAGCTGTGCGAGGCTTGCAGCTCGACTTGGTCCCACCGATGAGTACAGCAACAGAGGGAAAGGGCAGGAGCCCGCCTGTGGCAAAAAGGCAAGCGTTAACCTTGACAGACTAGTAGAAAAGAACATTTTATATTTAGAAAATAGTAAATTGCGGGGTGGTGGTGAGGGTGGTAGGGGGAGGGGGGGGACG
>VXBX01005330.1:130180-141527 GCA_013400415.1 Scytalopus superciliaris
TGGGTGGGGACGCAGGGAGGGGAGCAGAGGAGGGGAGAAACAAAAACCAACCCAACAGATTTTTACAACCAAAAGAATGTGAAACTTAGCTGGACACTTCAAAATTTGTGTGAAACTTGTATGTCTTCTGGAGCTAACCAAGCATGAACATGCCACTACCAGAGGTCTAGCTCCTCTAGAGAGCAAAGACTGAAGGAAAGACAGAACAATAATGTAGGTAAATTGATTAAGAATTAAAAATTACTTTCCCATCTCTTCAGTTTCTCCAGCTGCATGTGTTTGAGTAAAGAAGTAAGTCAGTTTCAGTTTCAAGGCTCCTGCTTTTTGGTGTATGTTCATACACTATGAAATATTTCAGGAACAGGAACGTCTTGCACAGTGTGGTGTGGGCAGCTCAATTTCTAAGTAGTTATTATATTTTGCTCTTGTTTCTCTATCTGAAATTGCACAGTCAGAAAGCAATCTTTCTTGAGCAAGTTTCTAAATTTCTTCTCACCCCAGCACCAGTATTTATATTCTCCACCATCAAATATTTATGGGTAGTTGTTTTATCCCTTTTCAATGTTCCTTTTATGGGGCTACAATTTTTCCTTTATTCTTTTCTTGCAAGATATGACTTTCAGTCTCTTTGATGATCCATGTAAACCTTTCTCTCTCTCTCTCCCTCTCTTTTTTTTTTTTTCCCTTGAATTTCATGTCATTATTATTATTATTATTATTACACTGATCATCAAGGAAGTCTATTTTTGCTAGGTTTTTTCTTTATGATATGCAAATCTCTTGCAAAACAAGTAGTGCTGTCCAAGTCTATTTTTTAAAAGTGGACATTGTATAAAAATATATTTGATATGTGACATTATTTAAAATGTTAACTTTACTGAGACTCTCACTTAATGCCAGTATTTTCTCTGAAGGCTAGTGGTTATGATCAGTATTTTCTCATCAATTGCAATTACTTTCTGTCTTTTTCAACTCTACTAGTTTTCCATGCCACATTATCAATTACACAGTGAAGTCCAATTATATGAGATCTTTTGTATTTCTCTGATTTAGGAACTTTAGTTACCAGGTTATCTTTACTAAGACCTTGAACGTCTAACCCTACTTTCTTTAACTTCCATATCCATATTTGCTCTTGACATAAATTTTTGTTATAATGCCTTGTACATTATTGAGCTTATATCAACAGTTCAGAACATTTAGATGAAGTCATTCACTTCTGAATTATGGTGGATTTGGTTTTGCTTTTTTTAAACTTGTTTTTATTATGTGCTAGTTACTATTCACTAGATATTAAAACCAAAACCAAGACTTTTGTCTTAAAAATCTCTGTACGAATGCTTGCTGTTTATGGTTTATAGTTGTACTCAGCTATCTTAAGGCTCTTTTCAAACTCAGATGACTCTATGATTCTATACTGATTTTGTTTTTCAGATATGGAACACTTGTGGGAGGAGATCGCAACCAGTTTGGGGTCATTACCTATCAGAGTTTTCTTTCTGGTTTCATTGTAGTGGATTCTCTTTTTCCTACTGTCCTTAAGTTCATCTTCTCTCTGTCCCCAGATAGACAACTATATCCTTGTGAAAATGTATATATTAATTTTTGTCAGAGCCACACCAAGCTTATCTTTAATCTCTACCCAGAACATTCTTCATCGTAATTTTACTTTTTGAAGTAATCTTTTAATTCTGTATGCCTGAAAAATCTTTATTATTTTTTATACCTTTTACCAGGTCTGACTCACCTGCCTCTTACCTTTCTATGTCCTGATTCCTAAAGTGCAATTTTTCTTGCTAATCAGGTTGGTTGCTTGTTTTTCTGTCTGTCTACATATAAATCCTTCCTGAGGGAACTATTGATTCAGTTAGGCCCTTTTTTTCCCTAAGACTTTTTTATCCTCTTTTTCCTATAATTTCCCCTGTGTAGATTGCTGACAATTTTACTATATTGGACTTTAAGGAATACCAGGCCTCTTATCATATCTGGAGTCCTCAGATGTATTTCGTTCACTACTTTTTTGACATTCAGCCTTTTGATACAGAGAAATTAGGATTCAGAATATGTCCAAGACTTCTAAGTATAATGTAATGAATAGTAGGTGGTGACAGACAAAATAAAAGCTAATTGACTTTACTCTTCAGATGTTCTTTTTCTGCAATAACTATGAGCAAAAGTTTGAAATTGAATTTAATATGAACGGCAAAGTCAGTTCTTCTACAGATGATTATTTTTATACTTTTGACTTGCAAAGGTACAAGCAGATAGTGTTTACTTCAAATTTTTCTTTGGTCCTGTTCATATAACAAGAAAAAAAGCCCTTGGTTGTCTGTTACTCTCTTTGGAGTATGCACATGTGTACTTCTGAATGATTAAATATTTCCTTATAAATTTGACTATTTTCATTACATTTAAATGCCCTGAACTGTCATATATCTCTACTGAGGCAGTTGCCAGCAAGAGAGAATTCTTGAGTAGTGGCAGAGAGGAATCATGAGCACATCTTTTAAATTATTAAAAAGAGAAGCTGAGTAGTTCCAAATGGAGAACCTGGCCTATTTCTTTGGTCACATGGATGGTTAAAGGTGGGGTAAACTCACCTTTTTTTGATTAGGAATTAAAGGGACAACAAAGAAAGAAACTTAAGCTGTTCCATAGAGACATGAATGAATTCTCTTTACTTTGTGGATTATCTTGATGGAAGGATACAGAAAAATCAGGTATCTGGGAATATTCTCGTTGCTTCTCATTCTTTACCTGTGTGGGCAGGCAACATGTTGTTCTGTTTTACAGGGACAATACACCCTTTTATTGTTTTGAATGTTGACAGAATAATGGTCTTTATTTAAATTGTGAAGCAGATGAACCTATAATAGAACAAGAATGTTTCTGTGTAATAGTGAAATCAGAGTCAAGTTAATAATCTTGTACTGGCAAAAACATCTGTAGATGTCATTCAATGGCCCANGGTTATGTAAAGCACTTTAAATCAAAATTTACAAGCAATCAGAAGACTAAAAAAAAAATAAAATTAAGAAGTACAGCATAACATCCTTCTCCAATTTCCCCTCATTAACTACTTCATTTTTATGCATTCTGAACAGTTCCTGATCTTAAGTCAAAATGTGTCCATGATCACATCGAAAATGAACTCTCTCACAGTCTACATAATACTTTGCTAGATTAATTGCTCAGTTTGTATGAGTCAGGAACATCTTCCAATCAAAGCAATTTTAGATATAAGATTATTTTGTTTTTACCATGATTAATTCAAATAAGTTTAAGTGAAATGAGTATCCTTTGCTTTTCACTGTAACTGTTGAAGGGTATTGGATCCATAGTCTTATTTCAGTCTTAAAGTAAAACAATTTGCATAAACATTAATAAATTTGCATAACTTATTTTCCTATGACAATCTGTCAAGTAATTTGAAGAGAGCTGTAAATGATGACAATCAGTTTCATAATTGCAATTTATGTTAATGAGCTCTCTATCACTCTAACTCTTTTCTGCATTATGGGCAAATTCAAATGTTTTACTTGCAATGCAATAATGTTTCTATTGTCTTAGTTTAATCAAAAGTAGACACTTTAAGAGAATAAAATAAATACAAAAAGATTATTTTGAAAATTAAAATTCATCATTTCCAACCTTAAGAAACTGCAAATGCCTACAAACTACTTGAGCTATCCTGCTTGATTCTTGCTATGCTTCTAGATGAACCACATAATATTCTTTCTTTTTAATTTGCTGTTTCTAGATTTGTTGATTCTTTTGTAGATAACTTTGTACGGGTGTTTAAGTTTGTAATTTTTCTTCTATGTATTTCAAAGATATGAGTACAAATCTCCTCCTGTTTTAATAAGACAATGTTGAATAATGAAAAGGTTTTTGAATCTTACTTTCCAACCATACCAAATAGAAGATGGATCGTGAATAGAATGGTCACATGTCATTGTGCTATCCCAGAAGCTGAAGGTTATGTTGCGTCAGGACAGGATACCTTTTTGTTTGGCTCAGTGAACATTAGAATGGGATTCATGAGACTGCAATAGAAGAAGTTATTCTGTTAAATGTTTAAGTAAAGTGAACAAATCTAAAATAAAAATATGTGGTATCAGATTTTATGAATGACTCTGAATCTAGAATTTGTGTATAAAAGGTCAGAATCTGTTGTATAAAAGGTCAATAGGGGAATAGTTGAGACCAATGAAAAGATTTGTGTTTTCTACTTCTACTGAAATCACTGGGACTTAACTTTTATTTGACATCCGAAGAAATAAATTAGGTTGTTGATGCTTAATTACCATCTACTAGTGATTTCACGTGTTACAAAAATTCTTTGATCTATACCATACTGCAATTAAAAAGTGCTCCAAGGGAAACTAGTAATTCATCAGAATAAAACAGAGAGATAATGGAGAATCCCAAAGTTTATGGGAACAGAGGTAAAATTTAGTTTTGTCAAACCTCCTTCTTCCCATATGATGCCTCTTTGTACCTTATATTCTTTCTATATAGACTTGCAAATCATGAAACAAAGCCGGTGGCAAAACTGTGAAGTATACCACTGTATGCTGTAGTTAAACTGTTTCTTTTAATGAGTGTCTCCTACCTAATGTGAACTTGAACGGCAACCAGACCAAACAGTCATCTTTGGAGAAGTGATGTTGCTTCTTTTCTGAGAAAAGGCATTTTTAACTGTATCATAGGTAAGTAGGAATGTTTCTGGTGAATTTGAAATTTCTGAATAATATCAAAATGAGCTGTATAAACATGTCCTGAATGATTTGGGAATAACTCAGCTTCTCTTTTCCAAGTAGACAATCTCTCCCATTGAAAACTCAGAAAACTCCGCAAAAGAGTTTTGGGTATCGGTCACTGTTTCTTTGACATGGAAGTAATCTTTGTGAAAGTTTGAGGTTATCTCACTGGATGTGTTACATTTTTGCTGAGTCTGCAGGTAGTCAAAAACATTAATAAACCCAGGAGAATTTCAAAGTCCAGGTGTAATTTCCATGAGCTTTTATTTCATTCTGTACTTTTTTATTTCATATATGTAGTCTTATGCAAATACGGATCAAGAAATTGTGTCCCTGTGGGATACGATTTACAAGTTCCAAGATTTAAAAAGAGCTGAATTAAGAATTGCATTTCAAATACTTTTGAGCCTTTTACCAATTGTATTGGCTTACATTACAAGGTTTGGAAGAAGGGGGCCTGCAGGGCTGGCCTGTGTGTGAAGATTGCTGGAGCTGCCCCAGGCTGGAGACAGTCAGTGCCAACTCTCTTGGCAACAGACCCATCACAGGAGACAGCTGAGTCCATCAGCAACCTATGGGACACGTCTGGAAAAATGCATGTAAGAAAGGGCAGAAAACACCACATGGACAGAGGAGACAAACAAGAAGAGTCAGAAACAATAGAGGATACATTCAAGGCAGAGGAAGAGAAGTTTTTCTTCATGGCAGAGAAGATATTCCCCTGCAGCCTTTAGAAAAGGCCATGATGAAGCAGGCAATTCCCTGTAGCCTGGTAACAGGATGACTTTTTCCCTGTCATACTGGGGAGTGGAGTAAGGAAGCGGATGGGTGGGAGTTTGTCTGCTGTTCAGGGCTAAGCCACCATGCCAAGTTTTAAGCATTATTGTTTTCTACCACTCTATTAAGAGGTTTTGTTAATTATAGTATCAGTAAGATTCTTATTCTGGAGTTAAGTACACCCATACATACCTAATATTTGAATATGTGATTTGTAGAATAATGAGCCCTTAGACATAAAGAACGAAGTGATGTAACTGTTTTCCTTCTTTCTTGGTCTCCAGGCATCTGTGTTTTCTTTGGTTCAGTCACTTGCAATGTTCTTTGAAGACAGATGTCATAGTAATTTTTTCCATAATTTAACAGAGACACACGTGGTACTATGAAGATTTTTGGTAAATATAACAGAAAGACTAGGTAATGTCCTGCTTGAAACCAGTAGCCCACATGTCAGTTTAAGGAAATTGTCTAAAGCAATATTTCTAAATTTCACTAAGGGTTTTTCCCTTATAGTAGCTATTGAATTGGATTTGGGGTTTTTTGGGGAAAAAAAAAGCCTTTGTGACAAGATTTAATATCAGTTTGTAAAGACTTAATCTCCTTTGAAATAATTTATAACTCCAGCTTCCTCTTAGTCTCATTTGGTTTTCAAAATTGGTGAAATTCAGGAATTATTATTCCTTTGATAGTGTTATATAAGAATAAAGTGGTGAAATTTCAAGCATTACATTTAAAGAAATGTGATTTTCTACTTTTCTACTCTTCTATTATGTTTTTCTACTCATGTCTTCCTTCCATAGAACACTTTCCTATTCCTTTTCAGTAATATGTGTATGCTTCACTGCTCTTCCTTCCATCCTTTCTTTTCCTCTCTACCTCATGCAATGAATTAGAGGATTTTGGGATACTTGGAAAACAGGACTTTGTCAAAAATAATTCCTTCTTCATTAAGATAAAGCTGGAAGTCTGCCACAGAACTGCCAGAAATAGAGATTTCAATTTTCTGGTAGACTGAAGCATAAAAGAGAAGAAAATAAAATGCATTCTAAAATTCAACTTTTCTTTTCAACTGAATTAATTATAATTTAAGGTATCTGATGTACTGTGAATGTTGTACTACAGATGTCACAGTTGAACTGCTAAACTTTGTCTTCCTTTGGAGGTATTTGCTATTGGTTTGCTATGTGTTTTCCTAGTAATCAAATTGAAATCTCTGTGACACTGAAAAGATGCTGGATGCTGCCTTCTTGTTTGCTTATTCACCACTAAGAACATGTGATACATTTGTGATTTGCCATTTTGTATAATAAGATTAATGTACTGCTAAGAAACTGCAGAATTGCTTCTTTGTTACTTCATTGGTTTCCCAGTTTCAGTATAAAGTTATGGGACAGAGTCTGCATCATTAGTCAACCCAAACTGCAATAGTTTAAAAGGATGCATTTGGAGTTTGTAAGCTGAAGTTGAATAGAGATTCCAGACCACCCTTGATGTGTTTTCAAAAGTGCATTAATTTGATGAAAGCACTAAAGTTCAAAATGATAATGATCTGATTAAATTGTAACAGTACTCAGCTAAGAGTTTACATTAGGAATTTTCTTGAAGGAGTGACTGACACTCAGAGCAGACCGATGTGCAGCAGGATTTGACTAAGTCTAAGTTCTACTTTTCCTCCCTGTACATCCAGGATGCTTCCACCTGTCCAACAGGTATGGATTTATAAGGAGAAAATTGAGATTGGAAAGAAATTAATTTCAAGTCACTCATTATTTACTCTCTTGTTTTCCTGAATCTTTGTCTGAGAAACAACTATTACTAACTTTACACAGACTGTACTGTTAATGGTGAGAATATTTGAAACTCATGAAGCTAAACAATCATAGTCTCTGGCTGTATAATATTGTCTAATATATATAGAGAGAAAATTCAAAGGAATGAAAAATTAAGTAACAAATATTGTTATAAGTGTATTTTAATTATTATCTGAAACAATTCACTGTTTCACATTTCTTATTGTTGTAACTGAAAAATATTTATGTAGAATAAATCCTGGTATGAAAGCCAACCCGGATCATAGGGTGCCACTTCCAGACAAGTTAAAGGAAAAATAATTTCTGAGACTGGATTATGGATACAGATATATTCTCTTACTGACCCATATTACCTGTCTTGGTAGGAAGCTGGGGACTGGGGACATATTTATGTATTGGAATACAGATTTTGCATCATAAGATTCACCAATGCTTGTTTTATGTGAAGGTGCAAGTTGTAAACCTGCACGCATAAACTTGATGTGCAAAACACACAATGCTTTCTTTTAGACAGTTTGCTCTTGTCTATAGCATTTGCCTCCTAATTTTCTCCTAAAACAGGAATAACAAAGCTGGCTATCAGCCTGTTTTCAGTACAATAGGTTTCATATTTAGCTACACTGAGTTACACGACTTGAATACGTTTTACTTTGTCTATGGATTACAGGCTTTTTTATTTCATATTTATGGATTCACTCTGCTAGGTATGCACAGAGGAAAAAGGCATACATATGCAGAATATAGATATTTCCTGAAAGTGATTCAGAGATTAAAGTTTTGGTCATATGGAGTGAAGAGAATCTTTCCAATAAGTTAAATGTAGATTGTATAAGGCTGCTCGGTTTAAGGTATCTATATGCATTTGTAGGAGAAAAGAGATGGAACAACTAAATGTGAAATCATTGAACCTTCAGAACAAGGGAACAATTACATTAGTCTAGACAGGGAATTTACTTGGCTTCCTTATTCCAATAAATCAGTGCTCTATAATGCTTAGTGCAATGGATGAGATCACACAGGCAATACTGCATGCAAAGCCATGAGTTTGCCTAGCACAAACTTATAGATTACAGTTTGATTTATGACAGTGTATTAAGAGCATGAAAAACTGGAGAACTATCTACAGTTATCAAAAGGGGATCTTCATTTTGTGCTTAGAAGAATTATTCAAGGTGCAAAAAGGTTACAAAAGGCACACAATGAAATTAAAAAGGAAAAAAATAAAGAGGGAGAAAGAAATTATAACCTCTACTACAGAAAGTAGTGGTGGAATCATAGAATCATAGAATATCCTGACTTGGAAAAGACCCACAGGGATCATCAAAGGCCAACTCCTGCCCTTGTACAGGACAGGCCCAAGAAGGACGCTGTGTGCCTGAGGGTACAAAGTTCTAGAAAAGTGTCAAATCAAAATGTCAGGAAAATGGACTTACTTGGTTGAGATTTTGTTTTCCCCATAAAATTGCATTAGGAATTTTTTTAAAATTGTTTTTTAATGTGACAGAACAGTACTACGTTAGGTGCCTAGATCAGACATACTCTGCTCAGTTTGTCATTTCTCTCACTTGGCTCTATCTCTGCTGTTTCATAACATGAGTGTTTCTTCAATAAAAAAATAATGATAATAAAAAAATAATTAAAGAACCCCAAGGATTTAAATAAAAAATAATAAGTTAACAATGTTTTAAACAATTTGAACAATGTTTGAACAAAAAGAAAAAAATTAAATTTAAAGAAATGCTGAATAGCCAGAATTAGAAGGGTCCAGAAATATTTTAAGCTTAAATCCAGGTTGCATTTTGCAGTGCAATTCTCAGCCTGTCCTTTGGGTTGAATGTCATTACTTATTTGAGAACTAGGTAAGCTCCTGAACTGTTTCCTCTAATATAGTTTCATCTATATGGAATCCAGTTCATACCATCCAGGGTCTCTGAGCCTAATAAACCAAGGCACAATAAGTGAGGACTCACATAAGAAGCAGAATTTTGTTCTGAACTAAAATTATAACTAAATTCTTACCCTGACAGGAACCCAAACAGATACCTTTAAACCTTTACTAGCTTTACTTGCAATCTGAGATATCTAACATGCTATACATAGCTCTCATTTGGACAGTCGTCAATAGAGAATGCCATTCAAGCTTCTGTTCCCCTATAGTCTGCATAAATATGCACACTTTTATTTATAATTTTTTAGAACAGAAGGAAAGCACTTTTGACCAAAATCAAAATATGAGAATAACAGGAGGAAGGTAAAGAGAGAAACAAAAAAGATAATTTAGATTATGGATTGTAAAATTAAAATCTAAATTTTAATTCTCAATTTTGACATAATCCTAGAAACACTGACATTTTTCAACATATATTAGTCCTAACTATGACCAGTTGCAGCAGCAACACCTTAAGGTTTAAATGTCCTGGTGATTTCTCTTTATCCCCTGCAACTTGCCTCCTGTTTAAGTGAGGGTTTTAGCAGGGGGATCATGTTTTAACTATATATAGTATAGAGCAGTCAAAATGTTTTACATTAGAAATAGAGATCCTAGGATGAAAAAAAAAGAAAAAGAAAAAGAAAAAGCCCAAGTTCCCATAAATATGTCAGAATGAGTGAGCTTTGATCAAGAAAAACCTTATACCACTTTTGACTACACTTTCTGATTAGGAAATATAATATACAGTTAGGTTGGAATATAAGAAATACACTTTAGTAGTTTTTGATATAAGAGTTTTAGAGTTGAAAAAATAGTTTTGCTATGCTGATTAGAATGTATCTTCAAATTTGGTTGATTCTGTATTAACTGGGATATAATTTTCTTTGTGAGTAGCAGTTTTTTTTGTCTGACTCTTCAAAAACATGACAAGGAGACAAGATTTCATCTTCTCAGTACTCCGACTTTTATCTACACGTTTTTTAAAGTATTCTTGAATCATAAATGGTCTTACAACCAGTAAATGATCATCAGACCATGAAAACCAAATTAGTAACATAAATATGCACATATAAGTGAAAATAGAAATTTAAAACCATGAGACTAAGTCAGTTTTAAGATAGAGCTCTGGGTCATGTTTATATAGTATGGAAGGACATTCTTACTGCAGTTAAAACAGCATGATTTCACTCAGACTGCTGTACTTCTTGATCTCAGTTTTTTAATTTTATCAGAAGCAATAAGTACACAACAAATTAATTGGACTTGGAGAATCAAAGAGTATTTTGAGATCTGCAGAATATTTTGCACCTTTCTTGTTCAGTTTAAGCATGTTGTCTGAGAAAAAAGTGGAATTGAAAAGGAACAAAATATCACTCCTTCTCAGAGCTTCCCCACAGCTGCTGCTATAGAATATAATACTTCTTCCTTTGTAAACTAGGATAGTATTGAGTGGATAGCTGTGATAGAATAACTGAAATCCTTTGGAGGAAACATCATGTGATCCACAATAATCCTGCTGTCCATGAGCCAGCAGCATGTTCTTGTGCCAAAAAGGCCAGTGGTATCTTGGGGTACATTTGAAAGAGCATTGCCAGCAGGTCAAGGGAGATGATTCTGCCCCTCTCCTCAGCCCTAGTGAGGCAGCATTTGGAGCATTATGTCAGTTCTGGTCACCTAAAAAATTAAATGAAATTAAATTATATGAAAGCCTAATGAAAAATGTGGGTAAAAAATGTTTGTTTCCTTTGAGTCAGAGAAACCCATGGTCAAAGAAGATTTTGAGGAAAGTTTAATTTTGCATGTTATGTGTATTAGGGAGAGACTGTCCACAAATATGGCAGAAATATTATACATAACATGAATATTATATCTAGGCATGTATTTGTAGATATAAAAGACAGAAAGTAGAAGACTTTTTCCCTTCTTCTTATCAAGCTTATTTCCTCTATTTCCACATGAATTAACAAATATCTTGATCCTATTGAAGAGAAATTAAAAGAAAATATTAGTACTTTGATCTAAGAGACTGTGCTGGTTTAAAGATAAACCAGCAGGAGGAATGAATC
>VXBX01005330.1:143175-154654 GCA_013400415.1 Scytalopus superciliaris
TTCCCTTCCCTTCCCTTCCCTCCCCTGTTTCAGTAGGTTATGTAATCGTGCCACAGTAGCTCCAGTATTTTTCACAACATAAAAATAAGGGATTTGTTTTTCTCTTCATCTGTTCCATACTGCTTAAATGCCTTTGCCACCAAGCAGATGCTGCATTATTATGGGAACTGTGCTACCAACTACCAACATGCACAAAGACATTAAGCACATCTGTGTGCATCTTTGGTCTGGGTGCTCTAAGTAGATATGAAGCCTTTAGCAGTACCAGTAGCTGATTAGGGTATTCATTAGGCTCCTCCCCCATCCCATCTCCAAAGCTTTGGACCTGTGTAAAACTGAATGCTGAAAGCCATAGGACTATAAGACAGACACTCAGGTAGGCAGAGAAAGTTATCACAGGATTAATGCTAAGCTTATATGTCAACGAACCCACAGCTATAAGAGTCCAAGCAGATAAACTTCTTCCTTTTTCTTTTCTTTCCTTATCTCCAGAAAGAAGCAAACCCAAACAAAAGAATTTTAATGGGTTTTTTTCCAACTTTTCTTGTACAAGTTCGGACAACTCAAATGGTGTAAATCCCTTCTGAGAGTTTTGATTTTTGATTTTCTTTATTTAACCCAAAATCTTTTGAACACTTTCATAAGTTTTAGGACTAGAGGGGACCGTAGTTTGGTAATACTTGCTCACTAGTTATCCAAATGGTAGGCTGAGGTGGCCATGGACACTAAATCTCATGCTCTTACACAGATAGATGCTATATAAATTGATTGTGGTGAAATAATATGAACTAAATACACAACACATTTAATTTTTTGTAATTTTTAAGTCTATCAGTACAGCTAGAGGATAGGAAGTGTGACCTTCACAGCTGTTTTTCTTGTTTTTCATATTCTATATTATGATATTCCTTGCAATCAAAAGACTTCACTGATGTGAAGCAGGATAATCTTGACTGTTCAAGGAATCTTCCTTGTTTGAGCTGCTTCTGGATCATAGTAACTAGAGGATAATATTCTGTAATCAGACTCAATCCAACTGAGCTTAGAGGACTCACTGATACAAGTGAGTCTCTCCGGCTCATAAGGTACTATAGAGTTAGAGAAAAAGAAATATATCTAAGGCTCCACAATTAGAAACACTTCTTGCTTTGGCTTTTCTTGTATCTGTTAAAGTAATAATAACATCAGCAGTACAGGAGCAGTACAGTAGCCACAGGTGACTGGAAAACCCTGACATTTTCTAGACAGAGGGTGCAAAAAAAGATAGGAGATCAGGTTTCCAACTCTGTGTTTTCTGGGTACACGTTTCATGAAGGAGCATTTCCAGCTAGGGGACTTGGCTGAAAAATAAGCAGGAAATAAAGCAAAAACAAACCATCAACAACAAACATCCAAACTAAAAACACCTAAAAGCAAAAATAAAAAGGAACAGGACAAAAAACTTGCTGCAAACTTCTTACTTTTTCTTTATATTTGACTTATTTAAATGTTGTGACATATTCTCTGATATGCCAGGAATACATGTGTGGTGTCAAATATTTACTGTACACCATGTCCTTACAGTGACTGGTGGCAGCAGGCATATACAATAACTACCCGGATGAGGGATTTAGCCATCAGTTTGCAGATCATCTCTTCTCTCTGGAGACTGGTGAAATGGATTGATCACGTCAAGGACGACTAGAAAGAGAACTATTTTTTTCTCTCAAGACTCTACATTGAGATGACCTTAGAGACACAGTTTCTGGAGCAGTGTAGATGCAGGTTTATTTTCCCTGTTTTTTCAGCCCTCAAGCAGAAGTTGACTGAGGGGAGTATTTAGGCTGGAGTGTTTCGATACTTGTGGGTTAGATGCAATATGTTGTCATGGAATTTTACTCAGGTTTCCAAATATTCACTTAAATTTTGTTACATTAATGCCTGTAAAGTTGGTGACAGTATGGCCTCACAGATCTATTCATTATTTAAACAGTCCAATTTAAGACAGGTCTGTTTTCTCCAAATCATTTAGTCCTTTTAGTTATTCATTTGCTTTCACTGGAAGCAATTACTGCATCCTTAACAGATTGGTTTGTTCCTAAACTATTATAGGCCCTCATGTAATGACAGGTGACTTTTATAGAAATTAGTTCAAAGTTGGTTTCTGTTTTATTAGGACACTTCAAAACTCCCTGTGACGGTTTTTTTGGATTCAGTTAAAGAGACTTAGAAAGCTTGAAAGACCTGTATTTTCTAATTACCCAAGCCATGTTCTTTTGCATCCACCAAAATGGTCATAGACTTCATTATTTTACAGCTCTTAAATAAGCCTCCTAAGGCATTCCTAATCATATAGTATCCTTAAAGTGAATATATATTCCATATATTCCTTAAAGTGAATTTCCCAGTGCTAGAGCCTATGTGGAGCTTGCCTTTAGTGTTAGCAATCCCTGGCCAATTGTCACCCTCAACACTGTATTTTTGAACCATCACTTGTGGAAAAATAAGAAAAGGATGGGTCATTAAGAAAGCAAAATTAATTACTATTACGTTCTATAATAAGTGAAAAGATCTATGGCACTGTTATCACCTGAATGTTTTGCATAAAGCACCAAACTGAACATTCAGGATAGCATTTAGTAATTGCTGAGTAACTTCTGTTGTGCTAGTCGGAGCTGAAATCTATTCAGAGCTGACTTGGTAAACTCATAGTTATAAACTAGTGCTTTTCATTCTTTGTTCCACTTTGCTTGCAGACCTGTTGAATGCCTCTAGAGCAGAACATGAAGCAATATTCTGCTGTACTTGAACCTCAAAGCCTGTGCAGTAACTATATGGAAGCTAGCACAGGGAGATAAGAACAGGTGATTTTGGTAGTCAAAGGGGCACTGAAATTCTCTGCAGTGTTTTTGTTTAGTTTATTTGCTGTTATGCTGGTTTTTTGGTTTTTTTTTGTTTTTTTTTTTTTTTTATTAGTTATTTCTTTTTCAAACTGTATGTTTTGTTTCTTTGCTGTAATCCAAGCAGAGGATACTGAAAAAACCCCCCCTGAGCTATTGACTCATAGCTTCTATGGACCAAAAACCAGTAAAGACTTCATGATCCAGTCCTGTAGTGTTTTAACCATTCACACAACATCTTTGAATATATCATTTTTCCTATTTCTTCTATCTTTGTTCAACAAAAATGACCACTTGAAATATTTCCATTACTAAAATCAAGCAGTGGCACTGAGTTTATGCACTGTATTTCAGGATTTCATACACAATTTGATGTGCTGAAAAGTTCAGAGTTATGTAAAGTAGCCAGGAGAAAGAAAGACGGACAAAAGTAACCCTGGCCTGGCTATTCACTATTAAAATTCAGAGGTGGTAGCTACAATGTTTCTGTAAGATATCTTTGAGTCAGAGTTAAAAACAACTTCCTGACAATTTCTTCTTGAACAGGAAGTTCAATGTTTTTTTCTCCAATTTTCCACTCATTTTGTCCTTTATCAAGACTTCTGAGATAGAAAGGGATCATAGTACAGATGTTGCCATAAGCCTTAATATAGTTGTAGATTTTAATGTAGTTTTATATAGTTTTATAGTCTTTTGCATTTAAAAAGCAGTTTATAACCCCTGTACCAAATACTTAGGCTAGACTTTAATCTCTGTGCCACATTCTTGAAGCCTGGTTCTAAGGGGGAGATATTAAGCTGTATTCAGATAGCTATTAGACCATGTTATAGTCAAAATACAGTATTGTTTAGTCGTATAAAGAGGAGGTTAGAGGCTACTGGAAGAACTCCAAATAGAAGACGTAATGTGAAGAAGACAAGAGTGGGGGGAGGAAGGAGGGGTCTCAGGACCACCAACTCAATTCTAAGGGGGTGTTTCTAGGGGGGTGGTTTGAGATAGTAGGGGGGTGGGCTAATTAGACATTGGATGTATTTTCTAGATAGGGAAATTCAATAGAATTATAAATTTGTAAAATTCTGCGATCCCGGCACGCACGTGTCATGGATTGCTATAGCTAAACTCTTAGTAAAGGATTTTTCTCTGCCTTGCCCTGTCATGCAAGTTTTCTTCCTAGGAATTCCAGGCAGCACAGAAAAATTTAAAAACTGTGTTTTCAGATAATACTAAAAGCACATCTTCAGATCATTACTTGAATAAAAGTTCTTTTCTACTGTGATCAAAAGTCTTGTGCACTCATATTAAACACTCTAATCAGAGAACTTGTCAGTTATTTTGAAGTCATATCTATATGTTTTTGATGGGAAATATTTTAGATATTTTAAGATATTTTACAGTATCTTTTCTGTATGATTTACACGCTTTTCACTTAATGATGATTCTGTTAGATAAGACAGAATTTTAAAGAGCCATCTTTTTATCTACAAGATTAAAAGTGCCACATCAAAAAAAAAAAAAATTCTGAAGTTGAGTGACTACAAAACTCATTCAACAATCATTTATTGCATGACTTTGATATATTTTTTTATGGTGTTTCCTTATTTTCAATTTTTAATTTCAACATTTAATATATTTTTATATTATTATTGAAGTACAGTATGATGAAACTTTTGCAGAAGAAACAGTATTGTGAACTGGTCTATTGTATGACTGATACTCTAAATTTATTATTTCATGGGAACCAATCTTCTATGCCAAAGTGAACTACAAGTTCTTGTTCCTTTCTATCCTTACATAATAGTTTAAACATGTTTGCTAAACCAGCATAGCATCATTGTGTCATGAAAGCAATTAATAACAGAGACTTAGAGGATCTGTATGACATCCTAGCATGAAGGAAATATGGAGATTTCTACTCACTGTTACCATGTTGTGCACAAGTAATTATTTTGACATCCTCTTTGTTCTTCTGTTTGTAACTGAGAACACAAGTATCATACAGTATGGCAAAATTCTTTCCCTAGGTATTATTAAACAGCAGCTTGGTTATCAAAGTCCAGATAATATTCTTGAGAGGAAAGAAATTTTGGCTGGTATTTCCTTTTGACTCTGGGATGTTACCCGCTAGAAAAACTGCAAGCTTAGCATATTCTTCAGACTAAGAAAGATTACGTATTTCTTCTCAGGCTCCCAAGTATGAGCACCCAATCCTGTTAGGGCACCCAATCCCTCCATGACCCCTCAAACTTCCCAGGAATCCTCTATACTTGCAAAAGGGCTTTTTACCCCTAGAGCTTTCCTCATTCTCTCAAGAATTTAGTGTTGCCAGTGAAAACTATTGTCTGTGTTATAGCACGGTCTCAGCTTGTGGGTTGTAAAATAAATTCAGCGATAAAGTGAAGGTAGGTACTCAGACCCTGTTTGAAATAGACACACGATGCAAACATCACACTTCAGAACAATAAAGGAGTTAAAAAATAATAATTTATCAATCTATTCAGACAGATAACTTTATGTACAGGCTTTTCAGCTTAACTGGATATTTTATATTCCTAACATCACAAGAAGTTATTCTATTTGATCTAATGGAGCTAGCTGATAATTTTCAATTCAGCTACAGCATTTCTATCTATTCACAGCAGCATTTGGTTGCTAAAAAAGGTTCCTTTGCTGTGTAAAATATCTGCAGTATACTAGTCACAACAGATCTCACTGTGCAGCACCATATGCTTTCAAAAAGTTGCTAAAAAGTGTGCATTCATCATTATACTGTCAAAATTGAGGTGCTAT
This sequence comes from Scytalopus superciliaris, assembly GCA_013400415.1. Lineage (NCBI taxonomy): Eukaryota > Metazoa > Chordata > Aves > Passeriformes > Rhinocryptidae > Scytalopus > Scytalopus superciliaris. The sequence continues at coordinate 148,842 of VXBX01005330.1, forward strand.
CCAGAAATCCCATTTAGGTAAATACTCCGTGGCAATATCTAATATGCAGAGTCAATGTAAGTCATCAATTCTGCAGCATCATCCAGTCCAGTCTTCTAGTCAGAGGACTTTATCTATAACAGTTATCAAAAATTAAAATTTCTTAAACACAGAGAACAGGTATGGCACTAAAAAATTCATGCTGGATTTGGTTTGCAATAATTTTGTGAATCAAAATAATTTTGCTGATCTTTGACATTATACAACTACCTTGTATATAGAGAGCTCTTTTGGCGAGTACTGCAAATGTTACAGAATGTACTAAAGATGTCTAGATATTTAATGTATATAAAGTGATTTATTGAAAGCAAAAATAAATAACTTGCATTATGGAACCAGTCATTAATTATTTTATATATCTAGACATTAATTGTTTTGCAGACCTATAATAAATATAAGGCTAATAAAAAAGGTATTTTTGAATAGGAGTTTTTAGATGAGAAATCCATTCTTTTTGCTTAGATAAAGCTCAGTGTAATTCAGATTGATGGGAAAGCAACTCTGTACACTTCTGCAGAAAAAATTTTGATGAGAGCAGTTATGGTTTAGGTTTTTTAATTAGCATATATCTATGTTGTTCAAGTTGTCAAATTAAAAATGCTGATATGCACAAGGCAGTATATTTCTTTTCAATATATTATCTTTGTAAAAATAAAATAATTAAAAAAAATTAGAAAAATAAATAGTTCTAGTGAAGAACTACTGAAAGGACAACACAAAATACAATGGGATTTCAGTCCACTTGCTAGAAATCAGAACTAAGACATCAGCATAAATGATGCTGTCTGCAGAGAAAATATGTGCACCTCAGAAATATATTGATGATATGTAGTAGGTGAGGTTATTAATAGTAACGCAGATGCAGAGGTTTAACACAGAAAGTGTAGGACTTCAGATGGGTAGGGACTCTTTTTGTGATGAAATTACATTCTTCCAAAATTTTTATATAAATATCCTAATTACTAGTTTCTTTGAAGTCAGCCAGGAGTATAGCTTCAATTCACTTGTACTTTTTTGGGGGGGGGCTGTTTGCATGCACAATAACTTTCATGGAGCAGTTAAATAGCAAGACTGATCTACCATCATGTAAGTGAGGGAGTTTAAGTGGTTCACACACGCTGTGCTACCAGACGGAAAACATTGGCTCCACCATGCTAGTAAGGCTAAGACAGAGACGGAGTACTTTTTCATATTTGATAGGGGGAAAACATGCTTTCAAAAATCTTCAGCTCATATGCAGCCTCATTACACGTAACTTTTTTTCCCTTTTTTTGTTTATTCACTACATTGGTTTGCACAGTATTTCTGCTAACTGTGGTCTTATGCAAGGAAATATGTGTGGGTTTTCAATATTGGTTTCTGTTTGGATTCTTCTTTTGTTTGGTTTCGGTTTTTGTTTGTTTGTTTTTTTTTTCCCTGATGAAAAACAGAGTTTGGAGTATTTTAAGGAGTTAACTACAGAAATACATAAAAAGAAAATTGAGTAGCAGGAAAAAAAATCAACATGGCTAAAATTTTAATGTGTTCCTTTTTAAGAGTCTTGTATAGATTCAGTGTGTGGGATTATATTACATGGAATGGAGCAATGAAAAAGCTCCATTAGAGCATTTATTGAAACAAAACAAAACAAAAAGCCAAAAAACAAACAAACAAAAAAATCCAAACAAAAACAAAAAAACCCCACCCCAAAACAAAACAAACAAACAAAAACCCCCTATGTAAAACAAATTATGTGATTGGAGTCAGACTCCTAAAAACTGAAAGGATATTATTTCTACTTATATAAGTTTGTCCACAATACCTGCATAAATTATAAATTGAATGTATATTTAAGGCTGTTAGACTCCAGATTTAAAGGCCTAATTTAAGTCTTGTGAAGATGACATCTTAATCCTTGTGGGAGGGGCTAAAAAAATTTCCAAGATGATTTTTGTGGCTTTTATTACAAAATATCAAGCAACTAACATGCTAGTAAATTTCCAGTATTTACAGTGCATAATCCCTTCTACATTCATATACCATCTTCATTCTCGTATTTGTGAAGTATCTATACTATGTGATTACAACATTTTTATTCTGCCAGAACAAAATAAACAGTCATCTTCTACTTGTTTTCATGTTCCAGGCAGAAGACATAAAGTGGCCATACCCTGGCAGCATACTGAGAATGTTAAAAATTATTCATATTGAAGATGTCAGAAAAGTGTCCTTTTTATTGATTTACCAACGAAAATCAAATAAAATATTTCCAAACTCTATTGTTGGAAATGGAAGATTGCCAGAATTTGACAGGTTTGCAAGATTCATTAAAAAATATTTTGCTCATTGTGTTGTAGAATAAATTTGTAAAATTAGAATGAACTGGTAAAGAAAGTACAGGACCAATATCATCAGTATGGAAACACAGTTTATGGCATTTATGCTCCAGAGAAAAGAAGAAATTAAAAATTTACTTTAAATTCTAGAGAACTGAAGTCCTTCAGTACATTAGGGAGGCTCTGTCCTTCAAACACCATGTTCATATAATGCTGAAATCCATAGGCCAGACTGTAGGGTCCTCCCACTGAATCTGATACTTAGAAGATTATAAATTAGAATTGTGGAATGCTCTCCCTTCGCAAAGCACCTGTCTGATATAAAGAGGGGGTAGCTGATCTCTGAATGCAGGAAAGTGGGGATCAAAATGTCTGGCTCAAAACAGGAAAGCTGCATTGAAAGATCAGTAAGTGCTGCTATATTAGATACTCAATGCTAAAATTGTACACCTCTGATTATGGAAGCATAATGGTATAAGCACTCTAGGATATCAAGAAGAATGACTTTTGGACAACACATTTTGTTTATTCAAATTGATTTTACCCATACCCGAAGAATAATTCAATAGTAAAATTTAAGTATAGAGAAGGTAGTATTTGTAGGTTCCTTCCAGACCTATTTCAATATAACTGTGTGAGAAGATCTCAAACGATTTGATCTTCTGAAGTTGTCTCTCATATAAAAATACAGAAAAAACTATTGGAGAAACTTACTTTGGACATCACAGGTGTGTTTTTTCAGCACTGGTAAAATAGAAGTTCATAAATGAACTATAGCTAAGACTACAAATGACATGGATTTCTGGATAGTGATCACTCACCAGTTACCATAGAGCAAAACAGACTCAACTCAGGAAAATTAGTTTAATTTATAATCCATCAAATCACAATCTTATAATAGGAAATACAACCAAATCTGAAAAACACCTTCCTCCACACTCCCTTCTTTCTGGGCTCAACTTTACACCTGATTTTCTCTCCCTCCTCTCCTCCAGAGGCTCAGGGGGATGGGGAATAGAGTCTACAGTCATCACACATCTCTGCTGCTCCTTCCCCCTCAGGGAGAAGACTCCACACACTCTTCTGCTCCGGCATGGTGTCCCTTCCACAGGAGACAGTCCTCCATGAACTTCTCCAATATGAGTCCTTACCACAGACTGCAATGCATCACAAACTGCTCCAGAATGGGTCCCTTCCACTAGGGCACAAGTACTGCCGGCAAACCTGCTCCAGCATGGCCTTCTCTCTCCCCATGGTCACAGTCCTGTGGACATAGGGAAGCTACCATCAGCTTTTCACAAAAGCCACACCTGTAGCCCCCATACAACCAAAACCTTGCCACACAAACTAAATGCAAGAGATATTTACAACAAACAACTAAACAAAAACCCTCTTCACATAATAGCAATATTTTAAGATCTTCAAGGTAATTGTAAACTGCTTTGAGGGCTTGATTATGCAGAAAATGTTTTGCACATGGGCAAAAATTACAATTTATATGGCCAAGAACTCAAACACACAAAGTTATACTGATACCCAACTGTCACATTGTCAGGGGGCCTGTGGCATTATACAGGAGATCAGTTCATAATACTGCAATAGCTTAAACAACATGCAGAGTGGAGTGGGAATATTAACTCAACCTACTTATACTATAAATTTAGTAGGTGTTCCATGCAGAAAAGTAGTTTTCAATTTGAAAGTAGGCCTTTTAAAATGTCAAACATGTTGTATTTCATATGAAACTCAGAATGGTATCTACTTATATGCCAAATCTTGATTAAGAGTCTGCTTCAGTTATGAAAGTAAATAACATCAGAACCGACTTAAAGATACCAATAGTTTTTATATATCAATATTTTAGTACAGTAACTTTGCATCTTTTGGACAACATTTTGTTTGGTTTTGCTACTGTCCTGAAAACTTAGAGATTGAAGAGTACTAAGGCATCAAGAAAGAAAGTAAAATATACCAACTCATATAGTCTTTTAATTAAGTTTAGCTTGTGTTTAATTTTATCTTTTTAAAAATAAATACATGATTAATTCCTTTGTAATTAAAATAAAAAATACACTATCTCACATTTCAACGTTAACAAAGAGCTTGTAGTTAGAAGGATTAAAAACTAATGAATTTTCATGAATAGTAATAAAAGACATTGAAGTGATCAGAAATACCCATCAGTCATCAGATTATTGCTAAGGTACACAAAATAGCTTTCATAAGAAAGAAATCTTAGGTATGAGCAAAAAGGAAAATCTGTTTGGAAGCTTTGATAATCCAAAATGCTATCAGCACTGAACAACCACCAGGTGCAATTTTTATACTTTGAAGCTAGAGTTATATTGACAAAGTAGTTCAGACCAGTAGGAACAGAGCTCTACAACAAAGCAGTGATGCTGAGAAGTGGATATTCACACTGTAGGTGTTTTAGGGATTTACTTTTACTTCTTTTAATCTTGTGTATGGACTACAAGTCCATTTGCAGTTGGACAGCAAGTTCTAGGGGTTAGTTTCATATTAAAGCAATCTAGTCCATTTGCCTTGAGATCACTTCAACATATAAATCAGGTGAGAAGGCATAGCTGGGACATTTACTCCTGATTCAAACTAAGCCCATAATGCAGGTGAACCCCCAAAGCCCTTCAAAGAATTTATTTTTATGGTATATTAAAGGAGCAGGACGAGAAGAGAAAAATTTGTCACCAAGGAGAAGTGAATAACTAGGAGTTTGGACACTTGCTCACCAGTGAAACAAGCCCAGTGTTCTGTGAGGTTAATACTAGGATTCAGTAGGAGATGTTTAGGTTCTACTTCATCTGATACATCCTGCTCCAAGATTAATTTTAGATGCATTAAGTTGAATTTTCTTGGAGTCCAATTACAGTCACCAATTTCCTCCTATTTACTATGCTTTTGTGGTGTTTTCTTTATAACCCGTTATATTGCTCCCACTGAGCTCCAGGGATCTGATAGCGAAGAGCAGCTTAATTTCACTTTCATTTAAGCTAGGATAAATCAATTTGTTTTTTAAGTTGTCTCTAAAAAAAAACTTGTACTTTGATAATTTTTCACTTTTTCTCTACCCAGATCATAGATATTTTATTATCAATGGATAAAAGAGAATGGCTGCTCAGCTGAGAATTTAAAAGATGGAGAAACTTCTAAGTTACTGAGTTTTGTCTTTGAAATAAAGAGGAAGCAAGAAGAAGAAACTATAGTGTGTGTGTCTGCCTTGATTTAACTTCTACATAGACCAAGAATTTAATGTGTACCCTTTAGAGGTAGGTAGGAAGTTATCTGAAGTAATTCCTGCAGACAGGAAAACACCATGATATAGTAAAATGTTTGGAATAGTTCTCTCTGGATTATGCTTGTATAATTTTTTGTGAATTAAGGATCACAAGCGATGATTACACCAGATGAAACCCTACTATTGATAATGCATGAATCCTTTTA
>VXBX01005330.1:154807-191106 GCA_013400415.1 Scytalopus superciliaris
TATGCAGATACGTTACTCATCTTCTCAGAAATAACAGTAGTCTTTGTATGTAGAAATGTTATCACGGTTTTCACCTTTTAAATGCACAATCTGCATCATGTGTGCAAGAGAACTTTCATTTGACATAAATGACCTAAACCATGATGTTCTTTTTTTTGGAGGCTTAAGGTGGGTTGGCTCTTACCTTCTTAAAGCCTACATCCTTTGCTATAAGTACTGAAACATTAGCCAGACTATTTATGGTTTATCTGAATATTTCATATAAAAATTCATATTAAGTTCTGAGTATTGACATTACTGCTAAAAGCATTTTGTTTTAGCAAGCTTTTAAGGTGACTGGGTATGGTAAGGCAGAAATAAACAGAAAGATGCGCAGAAAGACACTGTGTAAACTAGTGCTCTAAAACAATCTCTGATTCAATGTTTCATGGCAACTATCTTCCCCCAGTTTGCTTGTTATTTATGAAAAATGCAGTGAAATTTCTTCTAAAACAACAACAAAAAAACAAAAAAAAAAAAAGATTAAAAAAAAAAATTAAAATTGTACTGAAAATATTTTCCTTGGTATTTTCCCAGTGACCTTAATGAGTGCTATAAATATTCATAGTGAATTAAAAAAAAAAATTAGAAAAAAAAAGGCATATTAATCTTGGGCCTCGGTTCAATCTGTTAGGGCAAGTTGGAGCTTAGTGCATGTGCCAAAAATATTACAGCAGTTCAGAATTACAGTTACATAATGACCTAGATAGTGACAGGTGGATCACATTAGTGGGTTCACCAGCTAGAGCAGATGTTCCCTGTCAACTCACCACTTATTAGAATAATTTATATACACACAGGTTTGGAGCTTTCAAACTGATAATAAAATAGGTATATGCTGGTAAATCCTATTGTGATACGGTTTTAGCTTCTCTAGATATTACAGGGACTAACAATTACAGTCATATACAGTCATTGTGATTTTCTGTAAGTTTGAGAAGAAATTTTCTTAGTGAAGAAGATTCTTATTTTTTTAAATTAAAATTATGAAATTATTTTTCTTTCAATGTAAAAAAAATAAAGAAACTATCACTTTCTTTTTTTTTTTTTTTGTTTGTGGGTTTTTTTTTTTGTTTTTTGGGGGGTTTTTTTGTTGCTTGCTCCCACTATTGTCATGGTCTCATTAACCAAGTAAAAGTATTTAATTTCTACGGATTTTATAGCANTCCAGGTAAAAATGTATTTCTGTTTTTTAACCCCGAAGTCTTACCCTGTGTATAGTGGATTAATAAAATATCTATCCCTGCACAAGGAAACCTTTTCCTTTGACGTAAAAAAACCCCCACAAATAAATTATTTCCCTGCTATTTTGTGTGACTTGAGAATTACAATGTGCTCAGATAGAGAACAACAGCTGCAGGAAGCAGACATGCCTACTTTGGCCTACGTTCCAGACACCAAAAAGCAGTGGGAGTCAAAACTAGAGATTTCCAGATTGAGACTTTCCTGATGTAATGTGGCAGCCACTTGAAGAGCCCCTGCTATCCTGCAGATGGCTGAAGCAGCCATATCCTCCTGCAGCAGCCAGGTCCCAGCTCGGATCTTTTCCCTCCTGTGGAGGACTATGGCACCACAGGAGTCCTAATAGCTTTGTATGAAAAATTTGGGCTTGTGCTGGCATATTGATCTTTGCATGGTGATCTCATGAAAAGCTGCATTATTGGCTGTTTTATAAGTCTTCTTTCTGGACTGTTAGCAGAAAATAAAGGGATTTAGGATTCACAGTTATTCGTGGTAATAGCTATTTTTCTAAGAACAAAAATACTCATCTTGCTGCATATATGGATGCATGTCTATTTGGTTAATGTCAGTTCATGTGATGTACAAGCCCATTTTTCTTCAGATTTTTGGAACGGAAAAAATTGCCATTTTTTTAATTGTAAAAACTGTGATAACTCTCACTGATTCAGAAGTGTTTACAGGTATTTTCTGTGTCTGTATGTGACTGAAATAAACATGGCAATTTCGTAATCTGAAGCACATGAAATTATAAATATATTGTTAGGTACATAGGCTGTCACTCTAGAGCATTATAAGAAACAGCAGATGCTAAATTATCAGAAAGATTGACTTACAATCCCTAGGAAGTTTATACAGAGAAATCTATAGGGCTCCATAATAAAGTGAGCTCATTTAATCCTTAAAAAATATTTAACAATATATTGTTTAGTTCTTACAGTAAATGATGTTGAAGATACAATAGCAATAAAAGTAAAATCAGTGATTCCTATAGTATGAGAGATTATTGTTATGGGGGAAAAAAGTAGCCCTTGGTCTTTACGTTATACTGGCAAGAGCAAATAGAAAAAAGCCCACAGTCATTCTCTATCTTCCCTTTTGAATTCTGAAGAGGATTTTACTTCAATGATGAGTATCCCACCTACAGCTTTTGCAAAGGCAGAGTTGTCAGAGCACTGCAAAGATCTGTGAAGGTGGCTGACAAAGTGTACCCCAAACACCTGACGGTAATGACTCTGGCATTGTGCCATCTTCTTTGAGCTGACTATATTTTATATATTAAAACAAAATGCGCCGGCGGCTGTGGCCGAGGGGGTAAAGCCGCCACCCCTGGATCCGTGCTCCTTCTCGGAAGGACGCCGGTTCGAGTCCTGCGGGTCTCGCTCTGCCAACTTCGTCCGGGCTTGCCCCGGCCAAGGCTAGAAGCGTCCCAGGGCTAAAGGGGGTGGGGCCAGTTCCGCACACGCTGAGCTCCGCGTAATAAATCCATTCGCGCAGGCATAAAAAAGCATCGTCGTTCGCGACGGCTAGCCACACAAAACAAAATGCACAAACACCACACAAGTGAAAGTCAATAGCAGTAGTTTCCATGTTTTGAGTAATCTTGAGTTACCCAGAAAATGGATTTTGATTTGCTCTCACAATTTTTCAGGGTATGTCCCTGTCCTCCCAACTCTGGCTTCTCAGAAACAGTTTTATTCAAATTATTCAGGGACCTGTTACTCCTCTCTAAAAGGCTTGGCCTAATTACAAGTAACTTCAGGTACCTCTCTCCATTCCTTCTGGATGAGAACAATGAACATTGTTTAGAAAAGTTGAAATGCCTGTGTTAGGTGGTATGTGAGTGACAAAATTCCTTTGTGAATGGACCACAGTAAAGGTGTACTGATTGGCTCACAAGCAAGTAACCATGAATTTCTCACATATCCATTTGGTGGAATAGCTCCAAATGACTAAGAGCTCCCTTAGAGTACATAGGGACTTAAGGGGTAAAAATGTTTCACAGATCAGGACTTAACCACATCCACCATGATAAAGTGGTTCACTATAGGTTGTTGACCACAAAAGGTAAGATAAAACACAGAAACCAGTATCCCAAAGCTTTAGATATTTGAATAGGAAAGCTTGAATGTTTTTATATGTACCAGAGAGCAGAGAGTATTTTATTTCATGCTGTTGCAGTTTCAAAATCTTTCATGGAATTTTTTGTTGTCCCTTACCAACACAGTGGTTTGGGAGTTGGAAGCCAGAATGAGATGGCTTGTTGAAGCCCAGCCTTTCACTACCTGCTCCCACAGCCACCTAACTGTCTAAAGCCTAAACATAGGAATGGCTAATAGCTTTGCATTCCAGCGTGATGGCTGGGGAGAGGATTGGGGGAGGTGAGGGGAGAGGTTTCCTGGTGCTTGCTACACTTCTGTCCTCGGTCTACTTGGGTGCCAGGCTGGTGGAAACACTGGGAGGGGAGTCCTGGCTCGCCCCCTCCAACTCCACAACTCCAAGTGTCCATTGCCATTCTTCTGAGAGCAAAACCACCATTGCTTGGACTCACTACCGAGTCACCAAGCGGGCCAATGCCACCTGCAGAGGAGGTGCTAACCCCCACACAGTCTTTCAGACAAAAACCAGTGAGGAGGTCCTTACACTGTCTATGGGAAAGGTTTGAGCCCATCCCCATGGCTGCCATTCCCACATGAACTTCAGAACCAGTACCTCTTCCTACCCCTGTATTTGCCTCACTGGAGCCTGTGAGTCACTGCAGCCTCTGCCTCCCAAGGCACGGCATCATCTCCTGCTATTTGTAAACGAGTGGCACAGAAGGAGCAGAGATAGGACTTGATTTGTTTGAGAGTTTTGGTTACGGTGTTATTGCTTGTTCCGTTCTGGTTTTTTTGGGAGGGGGTCTGTTTGCTATACATACATATATTTGTAGTAAAGAACTGTTATCCTTTTCTCTACATTTTCTAATTAAAATATCTTAATTTCACAGGTTGTGGTCGTTCTTGAAGAGAGGCCTCTTCCTAGTCCAGAAGGATTCCTCACTTTCCTTGATAGACACCTTGGGTTTCTTTTAAATTGACACAAAACTGGCACCCAACTGTGGGGCTTGAGCAAAGGATAGCAGTTCTTGTGTAATCATGTGTGTATTTAATTTGCGGTCCATACACACCCTGCTGTACAATATACTTGTTTTTTGTTGGTACAGAATCATGCTGAAAGGCCTGTTAAGCTTAAGCCTTTTTCACAAATTGGTTAGTAAAACTCAGGTAGCTGTGATTATTATCGAGTTCTTAATTTGGATTTATAATGTTATTAATTCAATGCCTATGTGTTTCATTTGGAACGTGGCCTCAAGGTTGTTCTTCTGCTCCAGCCTAAGCTGTTACCTGTGGGGATTTAGTGATGATGGTACCCATCCTTGTGGAGAAACACAGGGGAGTATTTTCTCCCAATCCTTCACCTCCCTTCAGGTTCACTACAACAGCTTTTGTGAAGCTTTAATTCTCTCTAGATGCCAGAGATATCTTATTCTTTGTGGTTTGTCTGCAAGGTTGTGTTATTATGGCCTATCTTATGCATGAAGCTAGGGCCAGGGTCTTTCAAGAATGCACTCAGAAGCCCACCCCAGGAGTGGGAAACCTCAAGTGTCATGGGTTGTGGAAGGACATGGGCAAGTTCTTAGGAAATTGTTCTGCTCCAATGACATGAAGTTCACCCTTGAGTAAGTCCTAAACCCCATGAAAGTAATGAAATCTGTGAAGGAGAGATGCCATGGTAGATCCATGGAGGGGCAACTCATAATTGCATGTGGGCCTCTGGCCACTGCCTATTGAAAGCTGCTCGGTATGGTGCAGTACCCCCAGGGGGAAAAGGAAGAGAGCAAAACGCCTGATGTCATGGTGACTTAGGATGCAGATAAACCAAGAGAACAGTCCAGGCAATGGAAGGTGACCCTATCTAAAAAAGGAAATATAATACCCTATCAGTTTGTCTGATGGATGATGAGGGGGGAGTAACACCTTTGCAGATAGCAGACCCGAAACCAGAGATCATTACTAAATCGCTGTCATTTGACAATCTCCATGGTTTATGGAAAGATGTTACCTGTTGCCCGGGTGAGCCCATCCTGACTTAGTTGATCTGAGTTTGGACCTTATGGGTGAAAGCTCACAACTTGATGATGCTGAAGCCAGGTTTTTGTGATCTCTGTCCTGGGACGTGGATATCGAACACATGTTTGTGAGGGAATCAAAACCCCCTTCTCTCTGGGCACAACTTCTAACAAGTGTAAGACAGAAGTTTGTTTACAGAGACACCCTGCAGTAACATTGTCATAAGACAACTTGTAAGACTATGGAAGAAGGGATCCTACGCCTGACAGAAATGGCACTGTTAGAAGTGCTTTTTGGAAGGGATGGGCAACCCAATAGCAACCCAGACAAGGTCAGGTGCACATCACAGATGTGGTGGAGCCTTTCATGACAGGGGCCAGCCATATACACCAATTTCTTGTTCCAGAAGGGAACTGAGAGACAGTGGGCTCTGCAACAAGTAAACTCAGGATATACACTGAAATGGTCCATGGACCAATACAGGCTAGTATCTCTGGTATAGAGACACTGGTTGAGAGTCTCAAGGCACTAATTACAGAGGTAAAAGATGAGTAGAGAAAACCTAGAGAGGAGATTGAGGAAAGTTTCCATATGGCAGCAGTGTGAATCAGAGCCTCCAAGGTCAGAGTGAGATGCCTCCCCAGCAGAGAAAGTGGACAGGCCCCATGAACTGAGCTGTGGTATTTCCTGGTTGACCTTGGAGAAGACATGAGATGGTAGAACAGAAAATCTCCCTGTGCCCACATCCCGTGTATTGACTACCTCAGAAACGGGTATTTCAAGGACCCAAAAGGACATAGACGGGCTTTTGGAATAGTAACTGTAGAGACACAAGAGATTGAACAGTTGAATTCATTGCCAGGTCTCTCAGAGACCTGCTGTTGAACTGCTGAAGGTTGAGGAACAGCAGGTGCCAATTGCCACCACAACAGTCATCACTGGCAATACCAAACAAGCCATGACACTGTGATCCCCATCCGTAAGATGATCCACAAACTGGAAAGCCAAGGGGTGGTCAGTCGCCCCATTTGGCCTGTCAGTAAGTCTGAGGGAGAATGGAGATTGCCACTGTGCCAGGCATGTTGGAACTGAGACACATGCCATCATCTTGACAGAGTTTTTTTGAGATGGTGCAAGGCTGATCAGAAGACACAACAATTTATTTATCTAGCTTTCAGATGTTCCATCTTTTTTAAATGCTTGAAGACTTTATATTTGGCCATGAAGTTAGTGATAACCTTTAAAACAGGAACAACTACTCCTTTGAAAAATTTGACTTAGTCATCAGTAATTCATAAGTTTGTTTTCCCCTCACTTAGGTCTTCAAGTGAAAATAATTGCTTCCAAACCACCCACGGCTCCTTTTTATGTTATATGTATAGTTATTGTCATATAACATTTGTAGTCATCCTTTGTCAGAGGCTTGCTTCTTTCAAAATAATTTGGATCTATTCCAAACGCTCCCCCTGTGAATGGCTGGCCTCATTCATGCAGCATGGCACTCAGATAGACCCATGCCTCCCTGTGTGCGATACAGATTTTGCTTGCTATTTTTACACTAGAGTGCAGTATCTTTTGTTTTCCTCACTCAGGTTTTTCCCCACTAGGGAGAAGGAGATCACTCCAGTTTTTCTTGAGGACAAAGTGTTTCACTGAAAGTAACTGCAATGTTAAAAATTTCTCATGTTTGTTTCTGGCAACCTTGACTTTTCTGTGTGCAATAAATCTGGAATTCAGTAATAGGACACAATGAAACACACAAAAATGCTTAATTTCTGAGTTCAAGTTTGTTGTAAAAGGTATCCTTCAGGATGAATGATTAGTAAATCTTTGGATAGACTCCTAAGTCTCAAGGATTTTATATGATGCCAATTCATCAGATTTTCAGTTTATATAAAGCTGTATGTTGGAATATATACCAGAAAAAAATTATAGCATGAAATGAAACAAGCTTAACTCAGGTTAATATTAATCTGTAGCTTGTCATGGCAAACAACATTTTTAGGCCAACTGTAGTCATGAAAGTTGAAAATTAGTTGTGGATACACTGCTGCCTGATGCATTTACTGGAGAGGGAGTTAAGTTACTCCCTGTCATCTTTCCTCATTGAAGAGTAAAACTAAAAGGTTGTTGTGGTTCTTAACAGGAAATCAAACATTTTGTTTTAAAATCGAATAGTACAATTTCTCATTTCTCTGCCATTTTAGCTGTTTATTACTACACAGTTTTTCATCTCCATCTGAATTTAAAATTACAATCTCTCAGCTGTCCATTATGGTCTTACTTTGCTGCCAGCTTATTATATATAATTTCTTCCATTTATGCCACCTTCATAACTAATAGCATACATTTGGAATCCCTCAGGAAATTTAGGGAAACAGTGTTGGAGTAGACATTGTTAAACATTGTCCTCAAAATGAACTGCAGCTTTTTGTCAGATCTAAGGAACAATTTTTCCCTTGTGGATAAATAAGAAAGAAAGATTGGCAAATTCTAAACATTTTCTATTTGTGAGCTGAACAGTTGGACCACACCAACTAAATAAAGTCATGGCTTATTAATATCAGCTGTGGTAAATTATTTGGGAGGTACAGAAAATAACAAATGAACAATAAATGCAAATGCAGTCTAAGTTCAAACTCCTCAATTGTAGTTTCTCCTGAATTGCAACAAAGACACAAGTTCATGTCTATTTTAGATTCACATAAAGCTTCAAACTTAGTCAGGGGTCTGGTTCTAATTCAGTATAGTAATTTTTTGGCAGCTTTTCAGTGTTTTGATACACAATCCATAGATTATGTTAAAGAATAAATATTAATGATATAATAAATATTAATGATGTCATAATTTCCTTTATTAATTTCCCTAAATATAACTGAAAATTCTCTGAAGGTACTGAATTTTAGGAGGAAAAAAATTATTTCTATTTCACATCCTGATGGATAACCTTTATGATGGCAAATACGATTTGAGTCTATTTTAAGGTGTCTTCAGTCTTAGTAGTTACTAAAGCTATCTAGTCTTTGGGCTTCCTAAATCAAAAAGGTAAGTGCCTTCATTTTATAACCATCATTTGTCAAACTGATCATTTCTAAACAGACAAACAGTCGGTAATAGCTTGTCCTAGAAGTAAACTGCCAAAACCACTGATGCATGTGCAAAAATTGCTGAAATCCCTCTGCTGTTTGTGTTGTCCACCTCTGGGACCCTCTTAACCTTTTTGCATTTTGCTACTTGTTACTCACAGCACGTCACTGAGAGCTTCTCTTTGATACTAGGGGTCTGTTGTGCAGGATGCTGCAAATGTGGGAAAATAATGCCTCTGCTTCAAAGTCACAGAATTGTTTAGATTGGAAAATACCTCTAACATCATGGAGTCCTACCATTCACTCAGCATTACCAAGTCCTCCTCTAAACCATGTCTCCAAACACCACATCTACATGTCTTTTAAATACATTCCATGATGGTGATTTCACTCTGAATCACCATTTCTCTGATCACCCTTTTAGTGAAAAAAAATCCTCCCCATGGGCTTCTCTGCCCAGGTAGGACAAACTATTGTAGGAATGGTCATTTCTAATACTCTTTCAGCAAGCTTACTGAAATAAAATTTAAAATATTTATAATTAAAGATATAAAAATATGATAATACAATAATTAAATATATTAAAATATCAAACGTATAATGAAATAAAATTGGCATACCTTCTCTCTGCCTACCACATGTAGCTTTTACCCTTGGCATCATCCTGTGGAAGTAAGCTTGAAGACAGCAGCATTGATACCCAAAGGAAGCAGATACAGGTCCTTGTAGCTGTTTGTGTCGAGCTTTCCTAAGACTCAAGAGGTAAGAAAGGCAGGAGGCAGATTAGTCATGGAAAATCACTGTCAACTTTGTACAAAGTGCTGTACAAAACTGAACTGAGTGCACAGCTTTATTTCAGATAGGCATCTGTACATATGAGGGTGATAGAGGTAAATCAGAAATCTGGTGGTCTTTTCCCTATCCATTCTGCTCGCTCCAAAACTGAAGAAAATTCCCTGTTGTTCTCCCCACTCCATCTGTGAGTGGGTCACTGATATGAGATGAACACTGGCTTCCTCACAGATACATGTGTTTGTGTGTGTGTATAAATAAATAAACAAGCAGGTTGTAAAAACACAGCAGAGAAATGCCATTCTACCCACTCTCTCCTGCGACCCACTTGCTATAGGTGATCACTGCGGCACTGCTCCTCTCCCCATGTCAGAGACCACTCACACCACCTTTTAGTAGGCCATTCTGCTTGGAGTTCTCCTCCAAGTAGTTCTCTTCCAACATAGTCTGTAAAAGTGCAATATAAATTTGGAAATAAATAGCTTTGCCTAAGTGTGCCAGGAGAGAGGTCATCCTGGGGCAACAGCTTCCAAAGCAAAGTAACAGAAGTCATGGCCTGACAAAAGGGAGCAGATTGGCTTAGAAATCTTTTGTCAACTATAAAGCAGTCACAGATTGTGGTGCAGGCTGAGGTTATAGTGGTTAAGACTGAGGTAGATCTCTCCCATGATTTAGAAACAAAAAATATACATATTCAAGCATCCCCTTTTTGCAGAACTCCAAGTAGGAGCTGAAGTAACAAGGAACTGTCAGAAAATCTCCCAGATCAGCTCAGGCAGCAGCAGAGCAAGAAGCAGGTGTGGCTGTAGAGCAGGAGCTGATCACAGCACAAGCTCTATCCATTGTGTGCCTGACACGCATCCATCAAATGCCCTACAAATGACAATCACGCTTCCATCATGTGGCGATAATGCATCAGTCACGTACCCATCACGTTCCTATCAGGTGCCGATTATGAGCCTATTGCATGCTTTTCATGTGCCAAGCACACACCAATTATGTGCCTGATGTGGTAATCATGTGCCCAGAATGTGATAATCATGCGCTCATCATGCACCTGGCACGAGCCCATCCTGTGGCAATCATGTGCCCAGCACATGGCAATCTCACACCTGTCATATGTCTTGAGACTGCTACAGCTGTGCTGCTACAAGAGTGCAACTCAGTTCCTTATTACTGATGCTACAAACAGAAATGAACTGCCAGCTAATGCAAAGTGAGGCAGGGAAATGTCAAGCACAGCAGGTATTATAACACTGAAATAATTTTTTTTAAGAATCTTTAAAAAATTCTGGCAGTATTGGGACAGACAAGATGAGTAAACAAAGTAGGGTACTTCAGACATCTGTTCCTGGCTGAAATGCAATTCAGTGCTTTCATCAGTTACTAAGGTGATAAAACTGAAGATACTTCCTCAATTTTACACTTCTGTTAAATTGAGATTCTCTATTGTGGCTTGGAATTTGTCTTGCGTACAAGGGTACAAGAGACCAGTATGTAGACCAACTCTGTTACAGCTGAGCTCACTGGTGGGATCTGCAATGATTTGCTAAAGCAGTTTTATGTCAGGGACAGATCACAGTAATGATGGGTAGAAACCCAATATCTGTTTTACTTAAATAGGAAAAATCTCACTAGAAAAACTTTTGTAAAGACACAGGGTTTCTGTGTCTAATAGCTTCAAGAAGAACATACACAAGAAGCCCAACTGGGAAACAGGTAACATTTGTGAAGGAACAGGAGAAATTACAGTGGGAATGGATTGGCTAATTTTCAAGTCCATAAACTGAATTGGACTCTACAAAATTGCTATCAACCTGAAACTCCTGATTTATTCACTGTAGTTCCTAACTGAAGAGAGAAAAATTGGTTTCCTCAACTCTTTTAAGACAGCACTTATTTACAGTAGTGACCATCATTTATTGATGACAAAGTTGTAGTCTACCTTCAACCCAATGACTATCATGTACATCTTCTTTTCATGTGCTGGCAGAGCCTAGCCCTGATACATCTACCAAATATTGAGTCCTGCCTGGCCCAAGAAAATGCACACATTAATCACCACCAGACTTCTACAAAAATAAAATAGCTTCTTCAAAACCAGTGTTTGACAGAACAAAAATATGACAGGTGGTGTTCTGTATACGCAGAAACAGAAGAGATAAGAGAGGGTTTACTGTTAACACTTGTTTTGTTCCTCATTGAAATACAAAGGAGAAAAGCTGGAATGAGAAAATCTGTATTTTAGGGGAAAAAAAAAATCTTTTCAGAATACTTGTGTAAAATGCTAAACATCTTTTATACATTCTAGACTGATATTTCTGCCTTAGTTTGTAACAATATTTTGGAACAACTATGTTGTCACAGTTCTATAAAATGCGTTTTATGTTATTTATTATAATATTATATAAGCACTGCTGTACCATCTAATATAATTTGCAGATCAAGTTTGCTCCTTTTGCCTTTTAGATAATACTCAGAAAAAGCTTTCTGTTCAATTTGGAATGCCATGTTTGCTTGATACACACAGTTTGAGGTGGGTAAAACACCACTGCAGCAATCTGAAAAACAAACAAACCCTCCCTTCCTAGCCTACCTGTTATCTTCTAGACTAAATGTGATTAAACGGACTACTGTCCCCATCCACATTTATCCAAAATACAGCTCATTACTAGCACTTATTTGGCACCTTTTTCCAAATGTCTGCACTTTATCCTGGCCTGCATTTATTCCTTTCCTAAATTGCCCAGGGTAGGCCACCCTACTTGACATCCACTTCATCCTCAGGAGGACCTGATAACTGCAACGTGTGAGGAGCATTATCTGTTCAGAGCTGCTCATACAGTGGATTAAATCATAAGGACATCCCTCCCAGGTGCGTGACCTTCATCAGGAGCAGTGGCTGCCAGCAGAACTCAGTATGTCGCAGCTCATTTACCAAGGGCTGGGGCATAACTCCTGTACATGAATTGGCAGAATAATGGGAGAGGCTCACCTCAGGAGCTGGAAGGCTTGTGAGGGATGATGAGAAAGGAAAGAAAAGGGCCAGCACCTGTGAGACAGCAGTTATAGAATATGTGAAAACTGGCAGGGAAATACTTAGAAGCAGAAGTTGTAGAATTGCAACCAGAGTTTTACTAAGTAAAATTCAAGAATGTTTAGTGGCCTAGTATTGAGGGAGACAAGCATTGTTTTATGTAGTATATCTGCAATTATCTTTCTAAAACTAGTTTCCTATACTTGTTACTGTGTTGTTACTATAAATTACATGTTACAAATATATTCATATGTAATTAAATATGGTTATAGGATAGGTTTTGGTTATTCAGTTGCCAAATAGCTTGGGGAATACAAAAAAAATGTTAAAAAAATTGTAAAAAAATGTCAGTTACTTTTATTTTCATCCCTAGGAGCCTTTTCAGGTAGCCTGCATGGTCAGTTTTGAAACAGGGTCTTTTTCAGTGGGCACATGTAGAGTTTATTATTGTGATTATCTTCCCTTGTTTGTTTGGTTTTTTTTTTCTTTGCTGATGTTTCTTTTGGGTTTGCTTTTTTTTTTTCCTTAAACTCAGTAACCGTAGAGGACTCAACTGTTTTTACAATGCTTTACTGTATTTTGAGCATCCATGCATTGTGGGTATGTTTCATTCATGTTTGAATTATTTGCTTCCCAGAATGTCAAAAATATTGTGGGCACTTCAAGCTTAGTGTGTTTACTGTACTACAAATTTAATTTTCTTCCACCTATAATTATTACAAGCTGGGTGTTTTTTTCTTTTTCCTAATTTATCTAGGAATACAGGAGAAATGACAGGCTGGCTTTACGAAAACATACGATGCCACATCATCATCATCATCATCCCAAATCTCCATTCGCGAAGCCTAGCCGTGATGATGATGATCTTGCAGGTGCACAGTACACATCTGTGACTGAATACAGACTTGCATATTGGTTTGGTCTTATTTTCCCACTCTTTAAGAAACATTTTAGATTTTGGAGGAATGTTGTGAGACTAAGGATGATTTGACATTAAGATGGATTTGCTTCTAAATCTTGAAAAGTCCATCCTGAATCTTGAAATAGGTTGTGTAGTGGGAGGGAAAAGCATAGGAAAAGTAAGGCTCTGTATGCTGCTGATCAGTACATATATTCAATGTGGTAAGACAGGATTCTACTCATATAAATCTAATTTGTGGAAGCAGGCTCAGGCCCTCCTGGTTTGCAGTGTTTTTCATTGATAAACATATTTTTTCTGCTTTTTGTATATATTGGAGAGCACATTGTGGTTGTTCAGAGACAAATTAAGAAGTTGACCTCTCAATATTTTACTGACAAATTGTGTATGAATCATCCAGGTAATCTACAAAACAAAATTAAAGGTGAGAAAATGAAAATATTTCTTCTACAGTTGAAAGAAGGTAAAGTGAATTTTAGCCATATTCTGTTCTGAAAAGATTCTTAGTGTTTTCTCTAGGGTTACTATAACTAAATGCTATGTCAGCATTAAACACTGTAGACAGGCTACTGATCTGAGACAGTTAGAGAGACTATGCCATTATTTAGATAAATATGTAGGGTACATTATCCAGGTCAATACTCTGACTGACGGCCACAGTAGGATTGCTGGCAATGGCAATACCTCAGGTTGTGAGCTGCTACTATAAATAATATGGCTTTTCTGTTTGCAAGCATGCATTCAATCGACTTCTAGATTGTAGCTATAAGAACTGTATAACTCTTAGAGAATTTCTGTGTGAAGTCCTAAAGAAATGTGAAATACTATTGAAATAATGCCAAAATTATTTTCTTCTCTAGGGTACTAAACATAGGACTTTCCCAGCTGAATGTGCATTTGTGCATTTACAAGTATGGTATTTTTTAGAGCAATTCAGAAAAATGTTGGAAGGGGGGAGGAGGGGCATCAATTAGTGAGAAAACATAGAAAATTAGCTGAAATTTCCAATTATAAGATCCTATTTTCAGTTTGCTTAATATTTTGTTAGGTTTTAAATATTTATACTTTTCCTGGCTACACATCTGTTTCAAGCTGAATAGTTTCCAAAGTATCTGTGAATATAATTTCACTGTTTCTAGAAGGTTAGAGAAAAGTATTGTCTTGCCAACATGAAAAAGACATCTAAAGGTTTCAAGTCCCTAGGTCTCTTGACAACCTCTCATCCTGTGAAATAGGGACTTGAAACATGTCAAAGGGGGAATGGATTGGTCAAGTTAATGACATGCCTTTGACTGGCATTGACGTTTGTCCCAACTCAGCTGGTTTTAAGACTTTGAAATCTTATTTTGTAAATATTCCCTACAGACTTTGAAGGACTTAAGCAACTTGGCTCTCTAATTAGGTACTGCACCTTCAATCAGTGTGTCTCGGCCAGGATGTATTTGATTTAGCTGAAATGGAGTTCATTTCCCCATAGCAGCCCTCACAGTGCTGCACTTTGCACTGGTAGCCAGAAGGATGCTGATAGCACACCAGTGTTTTGGCTACTGCTGGGCACAGTGTCAGAGCTGTAACATTCCTTCCCCAGTGAAGGCCAAGATCCTGGGAAGGGACATGAGTAGGCCAGCTGACCCAAATTAACCAAAGGGATATTCCATACCATTTGATGTCAGCTCAGATGTAAAAGCTAAGGAAAGGAGCAGAAAGGGTGGCATTCGTTGTTTCTAATGACTGCCTTCTAAGAAACCAATGCATGTGCTGAAGGCCTGCTTCTTGGGATGTGGGTGGACATCACTGCTGATGGGAAGTAGAAAATAAATCTTGTTATTTTTTAGTTCACTTTTGCACACATAAGCTTTAGCTTTGCTTTGCCTTAATAAACTGTCTTATCCCAACCCACAAGTTGTTTTCCATCTTATTCGCTCTCCCCTTTACAGCTGGGGAGTGATAGAGCAGCTGAGTGGGCATCTGGTGTTCAGCCAAGGTCAGCTCACCACTCAGGACCCTTGGGGCACTCCAGTCATTGCCACTGCCATGTCCTTCTGTTGTTATCAAACTATGTCTGAAGCTAATCTACCTCATAGCAGAAATGTAGACATCACCTCCTGTTGGCACATAGCAAGGATAAAAACCTACTGCCGTTTTCTGTTATGCTGCGTTGAAGCACACCAGGTTGGTCATTACACAGCCCTGTTGATTTGTCATTAGTCACAGTTTTGGCAGTTGTTTGCTCCATACTCCTTAAAAGAAAAACATCTAGACTTAGGATATTGTACAAAGAAAAAATGCACAAGTGTTAACTCCGACAAATCAAATGCATTATATTAAGACTGAGTTAGCCTAGATAACCTTAAGTTGCCCCTCTCATGTGAAAGATTTATGATACAATTTTAATTACATATTTTCAAACTGTCATTTCATAAGATTTCTTTTTCTTTCAGCATATATATTAAATAGTGCTTGGAGATGAATTATAGCTATGTAAGGAATGAGACAGAAATCTGTCATTCCTCTATCTCATTTACTCCAGACATTAGACAGTACTTAGTGAATGTGCACCTGTGGGAAGATAACCAAATTAAGGTACATACACTGTAAATTATCTTCTATTTTAAACTGGAAAGTAGAAGGTACTATTAGCTATTATTTATGCAAAAAGACTCAACTTATTAGAAACTGACAAATTATAATTCTTGGAATGTAGGTCTAGGAGCTGACTCAGCCAAGTGATCCTTGTAGGTTTTATTTTGCTTTTCTTAAGTCAGCTTCTTCATTAGTTATTAAACAAAATTAAAGCTATGCCCATTGAGAAAGAGGTTATGATTTTGTGAACAAACATTAAATCCTGATTGTTTACAGATTGGCACATGGACACTTGTCTTCTGTCAAGTATCTTGCAAGTTTGGTTTCCTTTGCACTAAAAGTTACAAATGGGAAAAGAAATAAGTGTTAGAAAATAGGTGCAATTTTTAGACTGGAACATTAAAAAGGCTGTTGGGGGAAGTAGCAGTCAGTATGGGAATTCTAGTTCAGAAATCATTTACAAAGTCAATGTTGCATGCCTAGAAGTTATGAAAATTGGGCCCATTTTGCTGTAAATATCTAAGGTTGCACAAATTAAAAAGAACCATACCATTGTGACTATAAGGGTAATATACCCCAAGGAAAGCAATATGTACAGTTGTGGAACCCTGAACTACACAACCTACATTTAAAGTGGAATAAACCAATACTGAAGGGAATAATTGGTGCACAGCCAGTACAGATGGAAACAGGCATTGGTTAATGATCCTTACAAAAAGTAAGAGCAGAACAATAAAAGAAATAAACTACAGCATGACGTAAGTATAAGAAAGCTTGGTGGATGCAGTGATCACTGTACTTATTCAGTGAAGCATGATCTGGGCAATGAATAATTTTACAAGAACAATTTGTTAAAACTCAAGTGGATGTTTTTTGACCATCGCAATTTGTTGAGTCAAGTGGATATGTGATGCTGAAAATATTTGAGACAGCTCACCCAAACCAGCCAAAGGGATAGTCCATGTCTTGGAACAGTATACTTAGTATATAAACTGAAGAGAGTTGACTGGGAATGGCTGATTGCTGCTTGAAGACAGACTGGGCATTTGTCAGTGACTGGTGAGCAATTGCATTGCACATTGGTTTTTTTCTTGGGTTTTATTCCTCTTTCTTTTTGTTATCTCTGTTTTCATCATTTTATTATTATTATTGTTGTTGTTGTTAATTTCAGTTATTAGGCTGTTCTTATCTCAACACATGCACTTTATCTTTTTCTTATTCATCTTCTCATCCAGTCAGGGTTGGGGGTCATAGGGAGTGAGTGAGCAGGTCCATGGTACTTAGTTTCTGGCCAGGGTATGCTATAATAAATAAATAATGGATGAAACTTTGCGGCCTTGCATGGCAAATATTTCTTTGCTGAACAAATTTCAATCTTTTGAAGACGCTTATTTTAATGATGTCTCTGTTTTGCAACAGAAAGTCGTAATTAAGAAATTTGAAACATATTCAGTACCTTACTACTCTTATGAAATGGAAAGAGAAAGCTTGAACTCAATGGAGAGCAGACAAAAGACAATGCATTCTATAATCTTCTGTATCTTTCCAAGGGCATTACTATTTCAAATATAATCAAAGAGAAAATATAAAACTAGGATGTGATACTTCTAAAATTCAAAACAGTTCCATAGATGATATAAACCTACTATGCTTTGCAGGTCTCATTTCTCCAGCATTCTTGGTTTCAACCTAATCTAAAATGCTATGAATATGTTATTTTGCTGACACTTTGGCAGAAAATAACGAAGAGTCCCCAAGAGAGTAGATAAAGGCTGGAATTTTTGAAGTAATTTCTGGAAATACGTGTTTCATGGTCTGATTAGATATCCCTAGACTTTTTATGATCTCTAGTCTAACAGTTTCACATGTTGTAGCTTGTAATTTTAGTCATCTAAACAAGCTTGCATAAAGTGAGTGTTTTGTAAAGTTCAGTGGCATATTGCATTTTGAAGACATAGAATAAAAGCCCTTTCTTTCCTGAAAAGCAAGAGATAAGAACTAAGAAGTTCTGTGATGCGGCCCGGTCAGAGAAAAGGTTCAGTGAGAAGTTTGACAGTTGAAAGGTTTTATTGAGCAAGGCAAAAACCCCCACCAGGCATGCTGCGCCGGCTTTTATATGGTCTGGGGAGAAGGTGCTGGAAAAAGGGGCAGAACATGGGAGGAGCATGCTAACAAGGGACATACAGGGATAAAAAGGGGATGGATCAGCTTAAGGTAGGTGGGGATAACCATATATGTAACTTCCGAGTAAGGGAGTACTGCAATGCAGCAACGGGGGACCAATAAGAACAGGGGACAAAAACACAAAACCAATGTTTCTTAAATTTACCTTAAATGACTTCTGTTACCATAGTAAGTGTTGTCTTCCGAGGGTGTTTCCAGCAAGAAGTTATTTTCAGAAGTACAGAGAGTAGTTTAGTTGAGGTGGGTCCCTGCAGGCAAGATGGGTTACTCACCTGTTTAAACACCTTGACATAATTATCTAGACTGGAAATTTTAGATTAATAAATCCTCACTATTTTTCTAATATAATCTGATTCTGTCAGAAAAATTACCGTATTTTGTTTGCAAACAATGGCACCTAAAGAAAGTAGTACTCCACTGCACATCTCCTAGAATCCTCACAGCATGGCATCCAAGGGGTACATTCATTTATGTCTCTATAGTTATTAAAATGTTAGTTTCTTCACACTACTAGCCTTTATGGTGATTACACACAAATTTAGAGAGAGAGCCTTGAGACAGAAAACCCCTTTATGTTCATGAGTAGAAAATTCTGTAATGACCAATCATCCTCTGCTTCACATATATGCTTGTGTTATGGATCAGGGATCTTTGGCATTTTGCTTCAGCTTTTGCATGGAAATTCAGGTTGTTTCCAGTTGGGTTGACACTTTGTCAGTATTTGTAGTTAAGGCTATGTTTAATTCTTATTCAAGAGAGAAAGAAGTTTAAGAAAATTTCTTTTTATTTGACATTGCATGGAGCTTACCTCTTCAAAATTATTAGTTATATCATTTACTTTCTCTCGTTTGCAGATGATCTTGAACATGCCTGGATAGCCTTGACAGGACGCAGACTAATGAGACTGACAACATGCTTTCCAGAATGTTGTTAATCCATGCTCTGTGAGCATCTATTTAGCATTGCAAAGTTTTAAAAGAAAGCACCACAAAGTCAAATACTCAATATGTAAGCCCTACCATGCAATGACCAACTTCTGTCCTCCCGACAGTAAATTTGAGCCATCACAGATGCAATTACTATGTAAAGGTTAGAACATCAGTGATGAAAGAAGTAGCTAAGCGGTTGTTCTTCAGCCTGAGAGACTTCAGGTATCCAGATTGCTATTAAATTTGTCTCTAATATATAATGACCTGTTCAAGCAGAAGCAAAGGATTTTTTTTGTTATATATAACAAACAAATAATGTTATAAGTATTCAGACTAGTATTTGTTTATTCATAGGAAACCAAATTATTTGCTGTTGTAAGATTAGGAAAATGTGTTACAAATAAAATGTTTGCACTAAACTATTCACTTCATGAAAACTGACTTTCAACATGTATTTTTTTCTTTCTTAAAGAACCACCACTCTGGGTTATAAAAATATAACTTCTTGATATTTAAAAAAAAATAAAAATATAATAAAGAGCCCATCTAATTTAAGGGGGGATAGAGGCTCATGTTAGGTCCAGATATAACTGGAGATGAAGTAAACCTTCACAATGGATTTGCTAGACTGAAAATATAAACCATCTTATTTGACAATAGGCAAAATGTATGATCATCATGTTTCCTTCCTTACATTTATCACCCGTCTAACACCTAATATGTAACATGTAAATGTTGTAATGGTTGAAATACAAGGTGTCTTAATCACATTTAGGCTCTCCCTGTAATGGATTGTAATGATTTCTTCATAAAGTTCTTTTATCACTTTCACAGACAGTGCATAAATTTACTTTCCATGTCTTTTCTCTAGAATCACCCTACATGCATTACAGTTTTCTTTAATTCTGCAACAATATGGACAAATCTTACCTAATATATTGAAATTGGAGAAGATTTACTGTTTTATTTGTTGTTTATGCATACACTAAAACAAACATTTTTGCTCTGATGGATTCTGTAATGGTCACTAAATCAGACTCAGTTCTCAGGGGCATGAACAAAATCAGTTTATTGCTTACACGTTTCAATGTCTATAGACACATTACAATAAGAAGGCCAAGTTCTGCTAAAACTGGGATGGAACATTGTAATTAAGAGAATACATTATGTTAAAAAAGGGGGAAGAAAGGAATGCAGTGTTAATCCATAATTATGACCACAAGGTAGAGGGGGGTAAATGAATGTACAAAACAGACTCGATCCAGGCTTAGGGAGTACACAGGAAACTACAAATCTTGTCAGATGCAGATAGTTTTGAGGGTGCAGTGATGATCAACATCTGGAGGCAGGTTTAAGTCTTATCATCCCAGGAAAGCTCTCTGCATTCCAAACTGGTTTCTGCCTCCCACAACATTCAGTCTTTTTCTATACAAAAGTTTGTCAGGATTTTGATTTACAATCTAATAGTAACAATATCTAATGGGTTTTCTTATCAACCTTTTTATACTTACACAATCAGCAATGTTCTCTGAGATACTGGAAGGAATTCAATTCATTTCTGATCTCTGTGGTTATGATTTTTGGCCAAGATAATTTTCTTGCTGGCAGATAAAAGTGTCTATATCTATTCCAGGGTTGGTTAACCTATATAATGTGTGGTAGAAATGGGAAATTTTCTCTGTATCCAACTGGTTATTAATGAAGGACAAATCCTCTTGTCCTGTCAACAACACTTTACTAGGATCAAAGTAAAATTGGTGACTGACCATCTGACTCTATGCATATTGTATTTCACATAGTTCATGCCTTACTGATCCATTCAATCTCAATTTGAATCAGAATAATTAACCACATCAAGACAATTTGACCTAGCCAAACCCAAGACTTTTAGTGGTGACCTCAATTAAGATGGGAGCTGTGTTGGTACTGGTTCCAAAGAGTAGTGTTTGTTACCTTGAATCATTCAGTAATTTTTGAGTGTGTAAAAGATTATATTTATTCAGGTTTTTAAGATGCTGTCATAACTTTGCTCTATAAAATTTACATTTTACATTATGCAGTGAGAGATGTTTTCAAGCTGCTGACTAACAGTGCGTTATATGCTATTAGAGCAGTTTCACTGCAGTTTCACTTCACTACAGAAAATTTTCTATTCTATTCAGCTAGAGGTTTTCAACCTTTGAAGTATGAAATAAAAAATGGACCTTTCTTATAAAGATAAGTAAGTGCTTTATTTGTGTAAAACTTTAGTGCAATAGCATTGAATGCATGACAGAAGAAGTAGATAATTTCCAGGCTCTCACTGATGCTTACGCAATGCAACATTAAAGCTTGCACTTGCTTACAACCACTGTCTCACAGTATGATCTCTGAAAACTTCAAAGAGCTTAAGTCAGAAAATCAGTTTATCAGTATTATCCTAACTAGTCAAGGAAATAATTCCTTTTATTTTTTATGGAAGTAGAAGAGAATTATAGATAAGAGCAGTAACATATTATTTATATTTAATATGTTGAATTACAAACAGTTCTAAGCAAATAGACTCAGAATTAATGAGATTGATTTTTGCGCACTATATCAACTAGAGCTGGAACTCCTATGTCTGAATATGAGTTTTCTCAATCAACATGTCACTGTTTATAAAATATCGACAAATTAGTGTTTACTTGTAACCTAAAATACTCCATCGAAACTAAGCAGAATTATAAAGTAGTAAATATCTATTTTATTTCCCCTTTTCTCCCCCAAAGATAACTTAAAGATATGTTAAAGCATATGATATGGAAAATGCAGAAAAGAGAAAAGATGCAATCTGTTCTCCATGCCTACAGTAGTCAAGACCAGTTTTAATGGACTTAAATTCTGTGAGGAGTGTTCATATTAAATATTAAAAAGCACTTTCTTCTGGTAAAGATGCTGAAGCAGTAGAGTAGATTGCTTGAGTTCACCAGAATGGGTGATCCTAGAGAAAAGGCCAGACAGACTTCCAACCTGACAGAATCAACTATGTAGGAATGAACCTAAACCGTCATTTCTCGGAAAATGTCACCAACTAGAACTGCACCCAGATCCAATTGTCTAATATGCTGGGGAGAGAAAGCATCTTGATAACAAAGTTTTTCCTTCCATTTCAGAGAAAAGGAACAAAACTGATTTATAATCCTCTTCTAGTGTCACACTTCCCTTAAAAATGCAGCTCTGTGTAAATAAAAATCAGTACCTCATTAAGCAATTAAAGTTTAAAGGAGACTCAGAGGTAGGCTAAAAAAACAAAGAAAATGTTTTAATTGTGGGTCTTGATCCACTTGTCTTACAGGCAAGTTAAAAAACTCATTATACCTTTAAATTTGACTGAGTTCTTGCTATGATGAATAAAGAGTAGGCAGTCCCAGACAATGGGAAATATGACTGCATTTGGAAGAGCTGCTCTCTATGAGAAAACACAGGACCTGCTGGTGACCATACTTTTTCTGATCTGTAACTAGCTGAGAATTCTCATCTCAAGGCTGTCAGAATGCAACTAAGTAGCCCTAAATACTGTCAGAATTGATAAGGAAAAAAAATAGTCAGCAGAGATGAAATTTTTTTAATTTATTTATTTTACTCCATGGGAAAAAAAGGTTCATTCGGCATAGACTTTCTCATGTTTATTTTACCTCAAAGGCAGATCAAAGGTTAGTCAAATTAGTTTTATAATAACTCAGGCAAGACACCAACATTTACTTTCACAGTTAATCACAAACTGTTTGACCTTGGGCAACCTTCCATACATCAGAAGAAAGGGTTCAGAGAGACATTACAGACTATTCACTGCACAGCCTAGCATTAGGCACCCTGGCTGTCAACAGAACGATATGACAGCAATCAGATCAAACAAGTAATGCAGTTAATGAGGCATATCTCAGGAACTTGCAGAGAAAGTAAGCCTGTGAGTGATATGGGTACTTTGTCATGGATTAATAGAATATTAATCAAGGCTAAGTACATTTTCATATACTAGTGACAGAAGGATTAGGCAGCATGGGATTGTTAAAGTGTTAAGTACCTTTGACAATGCAGAGTCTAGCTTCTTTGCTTTTGTTTCAAGCAAAATGAATGAATCTAAGTATCCTGCAGTCAATGCTTATAATTTTGAATTGTTTCCTCGGCTATCTTATGGAAACTTGGCTAAAGAGCATCACAAATCTTGTCAAAACTTCAAAAGCAACACCTACACTATGTAATTCTAAACCAGTTTTCTTCTGTCTTCACATTTTAACCTCTTCAAGGACGGGCCATGAGATATTTTTCTGTGTTTTCAAAACAGCAGTATAGAGTTGCTAGACCTTTATCAATAATTAATGAGGTCACAGTCTGTTGTTTCCATGGTGGTTGAAGTATCTCAAGAAAATCATGGTAACTGGTTTTAAAAATGGAAAAAATAACTTTGATAATAAAGTGCTTTTTGAAGAAAAAGTATTATTTAAATATATTAAGGTTATTGTTCATGGGAGCTATCTAGACAATGCTGAAAAGTCATATAAAAAGTTACTGCTACTGCAATGACTGTGTTTTTCAGCTATTCATTCCATTCAATGGTATGTTAAAAATCTATGATGAAACAATACATGCAGTCTCAGACTGATTTGCTGTTTTGGGTTTTTTTGCTGACAAAGATAGTGAAGTGGAAATTCCAGAAGCAGTGGGACTTCTGACAGTGAGGAGAAATGTTTTCACTGAAACATTAGAATTTTGAATACAATTAAAATACATTCAAGAGAAGCTACTAGTATTTCTATGGCCCAGACGGTGTTTGCTCAGATGGGGCACTGAATACTTTTAAGTCACTGAAGCTCCCCACACAAGCACTTAACGCAGATCCTAAAGTTAGGACACTCAAGTGTTTAGTATTTGCAAGCAGCATCAAGGAATGGCAAAACGTATGGATACAATATCATGTGCTACTTTCAGAAATGGATACAGGCTATAGGAGGTGCCAAGCAAAAGAAACGAAAGTGGATTTCCTTTTCCTTAGAAAGCATATTAACTGCATGGTGAATTCCAATTCCATTTTAAATACATGCCTGACAAATACAATATTTTTATATCACTAAAATTCTTTGGGTTTTGGGTTTTTTTTCTTTCAGGATAGCAAAAATATTAAGCCAAGATGAATTCCAATTGGATGCCTCTCTGAGATTATTGTTTATTTATGTGCTCTATTTTTAAAAATGGAACTCACAGCAAATCTAACACAAACTTTCAGGTCACTGGTATGCTTTGTACCTTCCTCTGTGTATTCATATTTATTGGTTTTCTCCATGTCTCTGTTTTGGCATGCTTCTGCAGATCTTTTCCCATTTATTCTCCTCTTCCAAAAAGCAATCTTCAGCTTCAGTTTCTGCTGTAAATATCTCCTAGGATATTTCCTTGGGCTAAATATTGGAGCCACAAATTAAGTACATGTACAGTTGTCTCAGTTTAAAAGAAAGCTAAGATGTTTATCTGGGCTAGGAAAGAGACCTCTTCCCAAAAACCACCACAAGCTTTGTAATTAAGAGACTTTAATAAGAAGATGTATAGAAAAGGATAACTTCTTAACTACAAATATATATCTATAACCAAAACCAGAACAGAACAAACAACAACATTGTAACCAAAACCTTAATATTAATTAAGTCCTCTCTCTGCCCCTTCTGTGCAGTTATATTTATGAACAGTGGGGGATGATGCTGTGCCTTGGAAGGCAGTAGCCCCAAAAGTCACCCCTGGAGTCTGGTGAGGCACAGACAGCTACTAGGGAGAGGTGGTAGTTCTGAAAAGATAACTTACCGGGAAAATTGTGGTGACATGGGATAGGATGGGATGGAACCTTTCCTGTGGGCAATATAGAGATCCTCCTCTTGTCCGAAGGCTTTGAGGGGGGGAGATTAGCAACGCCCTGGAGATGGTTTTCAGCCCTCTAGGAGTCTGTAGCAAATCCAGGTATTGGTGACTGATCTCTCTCTCTCCAACAGGCAGCACAGAACACGCAAAGTTGGGGGGGCAGGCCGAACCAGGGCAGCTTCCAAGCACTTGCACTGCAGTCGGAGCCCAGAAAAAGTGTGGCAAAAACCCAGGAAGAAAACCTCCCTCCCCTCCCGCCCAACCTCTCCAGCCATTAAGTTGGAATGCAAAGCTATCAGCCATTCTTTTGTTAGACAGTTGTTGGGGGCTGGGCATTAACTCCCAAACCTCTGTGTTGGTAAGGGAGAGAAAAATTCCATGAAAGATTTTGAAACTATAACAACAGTATAATACAGGTAAAAATATGTTCATACATATGCAGTTGAAGATCACAATCCAAGACTAGATTTCTAAGGAAATATAGGTCTCTGAAACCCCAGATTTAGCATATGAATTGTCCCCCAATTGTCTTTACTTCCATTTTGAACCATTTTACTATGCACCTTCTTCTTCCTGCCTGCATTTTGTGGCTAGAAAATGAAGAAATTTCTTTTAAACTACTTTTGTAATGGATTAATAGCTAAGTGCAAAGTTTGCAGATCAGTAATGGCAAAATACACAATGAAATGGACTGGCTTGAAACTACTGAAGAGATAGTATAAGGAAATGAATTGTAATCATGTTGTGGACTATATATATATTGTGAAAATGGAACTACTTTGCAAAATATTATGTAGATTTATTATGGACAGAAAGACATTCCAAGATCTCCTATTTCAACTATTCAAGAGCTTTTTTCCACTTCAAAGAAGTTTATTTTTAAAAGTATAATTATTAAATAAAACTTAAACAAAAGACAAAAAATACAGTTTTGAAGAAAAGGATTTTTTAAGATGTTGTATTAGCAAATTTCATTTAATTTTTCTGCTTCTTAGGAAACTTGATTTCAGAATTCTCCTTTTCATTTAATAGAATGTCTATCCAAACCAACTGCTCACAGTCATTTTCAAAGATACTCAGAGCACTTTTATGGAATTTCTGAGAAATTATTTTTGAGCTCAGTAACTGGTGTTTGACACTGATCAGGCTTTCCAACAACTGGCTAGATCCAGCTAACCTGAATTCACTTAGCAATATTGAGTCTTGTGTTGACAGCTGGTTAAATAACAACAATTTTTCCAAGTTAATTCAATTTAATCTCATCAGTATTGTTACCTACTGCTGAAAATACCTTTTGCCACCATCATTGTTATACTCTTAGGGTTGCTTTATGCTTACTTGTATTCCCAGTGATGGACTCTTTTTAATTTTATTTCTTTGAATGGAATAGATCTAGATGAAAAATAAATTATGATTTGTATATCTTGTGAAGAATTAATTATGCTGCCTTAAGACTGAAGCAAGTAGCCCTTCCTCACAGCTTCATGATAAAGATTAAGCAGCAGCTTGGAAGTAAAAGGTGATGTATGGTCATCTATAAGGGTTTCTACTAAAAATGCTACCAATGTATGAAATAAGTTCCTAGAATACTGCAAGTTATAATATGAATATATTTGAAGGATAAGCTGACATAAAGATATCAGTAAAGTACCTGGTCTGATGGGCAGATTTAGGAATTATCACTGAGATGGAAAGAAACAGATAAAACAAACAAATTTAGAAGAAAATGGCCCAGAACTCTCTGTGAGTTTTTATGATTTTATTTATTATTCTACTGCATTTCATTTTGCAACTTATTTTCTGATCCTTCAATATTCCTGTTGTGAAGCACCTGTAAAGAACTGGCAAGTAATTCTGACATATCCCAGCATCTATGACGCCTTATCCACCTAATACTCCCTCTTTTGCTGTGTTTTTCTGTAACTGTTGTCTGATGTCAGTGTTGCCAGATACCTCTCCAGGACTTGTGTTCAGCCTAATCCAGTGACTGACAAACCCTCATGCAGATTCTGCAACTGCATATACTTATAGCCCCTTAAATTCTGAACCTTTAACAAATAAAGAGTAGGTCTGCCAGTCACACAGAGAGTACTTGTTCAGTTTTGATTAATGCAGAATGAGTAAGGTAACAGCAGGAAAATAAATGCCAATGAGGTGAAACAGTAGATGGTTCAAAACATTCTGAGGAAAGACCATTATAGAAATTATTTCGGTTAGGGCTGAATTTTCTCAGTAATTTTCCTGAATTCATTCTCACAGATCCTAAAGTCAGTTTCAGGTATAACATGAAAATTCAGCAGCCATTAAAAGGGACAGATACAGAATTGTTTATGGAGAAGTGAGGAAGGATCCAAAATATGCCATTATTTATTTTGATCACAGAGTGGTAGTATGGATTTCTATGTAAACTTATCAGGATTTTTGTTTGTTTTTTTTTTCTTGGAAAAAGTCTTAAAATGAAACGTTGGTCTTCTGGCTCCCTACTATTCACATCTGTGAGCACAAAGAAATTAAACTAATCATACAGATTACCCTGACTAACGCTCTGGCTTTTTTTCCTCTGTGACTACATACAGGACAAAATAACAAGGTTCAACATCAGCTGTCAGAAAATTTCTAGGGAAATTTACTTAAGTGCCAAGAGGAAGGTATTTTATATGTTATATCTAACGACTGCTGCCACTGGGAAATGTGCAAACTGGCTGCCCCTCATCCCCTGCAACAGCTTCTGCCAATGAAAAAGTACAGTACTTCCTTGAAAGAACAAAAATCCACTAGGAAAAAAGTAAGTGACATCCTTTATCTAAAAGATCTGGCTGTGTTTTAGAAGGTATTCCCATTATGATGCCTTCCCAGTCAATAAAAGTCATACAGACTCTTTTGGCAGATTTTAAATCTGTCTACCTTTGGATTCAGGGAGAAAAAATTTACAGGTATGTTACTCCTAGTAGACACACAGAGTTACATTCTTTGGAAAGAGGAGTTGAGATAGGCTATCTTTATAGGCAGTCTCATTTTCTACAGTTTTACAAAATTCCATATACAGTCCTGAGAAAATGTGACACTGGGGCTCTACCTGTGTTACATTCTGGGGCACAGATTTGGTCCACTTGGTGGCAACAGTGAATATGGCACCAGACACACTTTGCCTTGATATGGATAATGAATGATGCTTTTAAGAGTGTAGATGTGGATAATAATAGAAGAAACACTTTTTTGTTAATTGTGTTACCTACCAATGTCTATGTTCTGTCTGTTCAGCATTAAAGGCCTTTCCCTAAGCCATGCATTTGGCCTCAATTCTACTGTAGCTCTAAGAGACCATTTAACTTTTGGGGTTTTTTACCAATTGCTGAAAAAATCCAAATGAGATTTTGTCCTTTATAACCTATATGAACCTTAGATGGTGAACAGTCTTTCTGCACCTTCCTGTCAGTCTGATTTCACTGCTTCAGTGGTGGCTGTTTGATGAGTTTAAAGGGTTGCTTCTCCAGTGTAGGAAAAGACAACATACCCATACTGCGCCAACATGGTAGTCACACTTCCCAGTTTGATGCTAATGACATGAGCTTTTAGGGCTCAAAGTGGGATGTCTAGGAAGGGTGGAAATTACAGGAGGAAGAGAACAAAATGTGAGAGTGGCAGGCTGAGTAATTTGTCAGTAAATACAACTGTTTATTTTTCTATAGACAGTAAAACTTTGAGCACCATAAATGGTTGTGATGGACTACAGAGACATTGGCAGATTAGGTCTGATACATTAGATACAGTAAGAGCCAGGACCATGCTATCTAGTGTTCTCAATTATCCTAATTTCCTCTTAAGCATTTATTTCTGAATAGAAAAGACTGCATATTATTTTCATGGTAACATTATGTTCTACTAGCTTTATATTGCATATTACCTTAGGGTAATATTATCTTACATTGTTATATGTCACAGTAATATCCTAAGCAGCAATAATAAAGTTCCCAGAATTCAAACAATTTTCTGCACCAACCTCACCTTTTCTCAATAGATTCTGACTGATATTCACCTTATACTTTCAAGAAGGGTAATATTTTGCATCTTAAAATTAAGTTAGAATTGCTTGTGGTGAGGGTTGGTGTGGCGAGGCACAGAACCTGATATAGCAGGAAGGGAACTGGTAGTACAGGTGCTTGACCCTGGGTTTTAAAACTTTAGTGCTTAAATAAAGTTGAACTCTGAACACAGCACTGGCATATAGGAAATTAAGAGGACCATAGAAGACACACTTTGGCAATGTATTGTAGATAAATTCATTTGTCATAGTACGGATAGGTTATTTGTATATTATAATAGCATATAATTGTTCTTCTTTAAAGAGATGGCTTTGAAGAAGGCATTAAATTATGTTTTGTAGTTATTCATTGTAGCTGTGGAAAGAACAGTTACAGTCTTTAAACATTGTATTTCATGAAAAAGTAAAGGACTACTGTATTGCTGCAAGTCACTGTTTGTCTCTATCCATTGGTCACAGGAAAAAAAGGAAGGAACAGGAAAAATAATATTATGTCCTTATATGCAGCTCAGGAATTTAATTTCAAAATTATTTTTTTGTATTTTTTAATCCATTGCAAGGAGAGTATTGTCTTGCAATTTTATGTATTTGTTTTGTCTTTTCTCACATAATTTTCACAACAATATTTAGAAGAAGCAGCAGCTCTGTGAGGGATAGCACTAGGTGTACCTTCTTGCTGTAATCTGGGTTCACACAGATATCTTGTTGAGTCCAATGACATTTGGGTTTATGATGCACAGTCTGGGTTCTGGGCCATTCTGAAGAACTGGTGCTCTTTCTGATGCCTGTCTTGCATTATAATCTGCAGTTTGGGGAAATACCACAATGCAGGAACAGACTGCTGTCTTAATCTGTACAATTCTATTCAGAAATTTTCTGGTCCCATTTCTGTTGAAATTAATGGAAATATTTCAAAGGTCATTAAATCAATGGTTTATTTTCTGGAATTTTCTTGCAGCTTTGCTGATGACATCAGATCTGATAGCAAATCCTCCTTTTCTATAATAGATATCAGAGAAATACAGTTCTTCCATTCTTACTGAAGCTAAGTAGAATCTTATCTACATTACTAAACAGTGATCTTTGTGAACTTTGAATGAACTATAATGAAAACTATTTCCATTACTTGGATTTTCTAGTGTCTTTCAATGAGGAAAAATTAGATTGATTTTGACCTATTATCAAAATACATGCTGTTGCCATGCTCACCAGTCAACTATTTTATCATTGCTTTAAAATAATAATGGATTAGTTTTGTCCATGACAATATATACCATAATTTTAATAGTATTTCCTGTAAATTTTAATATCTCAAATAATATACGCAGTCTGGTATTTTAAGGGCTGATCTTTGGTTTGAATCTTAAAAATTCCACAGTTCTCTCCCAAACATAAAAGTTTAATATTTTTTTCTTTTGCCTTTTCTCACATCTTCCTTCCAAGCTCCCAGTCAATAGACTGCCAGATCTGCCAGTTCCTTTATATACTGAAGTAGCACTTACCACTCAGATTCATAATAAATAAAAAAAAAAACCTCGCACAACCAAAACACCTAATTTAGAACTGAGCCCATTGTCCTGGTTTAGCTGGGATAGAGTTAATTGTCTTTCTAGTACCTGCTGCAGTGCTGTGTTTTGGATTTAGGATGAGAATAATGTTGATAACACACTGATGTTTTAGTTATTGCTGAGTAGCACTTACACTAAGTCAAGGACTTTTTTACTTCCTATGCTGCCCTGCCAGTGAGGAGGTTGTAAGTGCACAAGAAGCTGAGCGGGGACATACCCAGGACAGCTGACCCAAACTGATCAAAGGGACGTTCCATATCATATGGTGCCATGTTGAGCAAAATAAATGGGGGAAGGAGGTTGGGAGTGGTGGCCCACTGTTCAGGGACCAGCTGGGCATCAGTCAGCAGGTGATGAACTGCAAAGGTGCATCACTTGTTTTCTGTATTCTTTTATTGTTATTAATATTTTCCTTTTCTGTCCTATTAAACTGTCTTTTTCTCAAGCCACAAGTTTTACCTGTTTTGTCAATTGTCTCCCCCATCCCACTGGGAGATGAACAGCTGTGTGGTACTTAGCTGTCTGAGTAATTAAATCACAGCACCCATTTCCCTAGTCCATTAAAGAAAATCATGCTTATAATGGTACCACAGAGAGGTGAGAGCTAATTGGGCTGCAGTGCCCAGTGCACGGATAGCAGCAGAGGAAGCACACAATGTCAAACCATTTGAGAAGGAGATATGACAGGAAACGAGACTGAAATCATCACTGATCATTGACAACTATCCTACAGAGCAATGGTTTTCAGCCTGTGATCCACAGACTCCAGGGAGTTCCTCCTACTTTTGAATGACTGGCAAAGAGTGGAATAATTTACTGTATGCTACACAGCAGTCTGAGTAAGATGAACTTTCTAAACTCAGCTTTCCTACATCAAAAAATTCCTCTGGAACTATGAATCATACAGAAAGGCTTAAAATTGATCTATACATAATAGATCATAAATAATAGTTTACAGGTTGAAGATAATGAAAGGTATGAAGGGAGGTACTTTTTTCCCCTTACTTTCATATAATATTAATTTCAGTTCAAGTGATATCAGAGTTGCAGTGAGAGTTACTATTTATGCAGGATTTCTGTTGGATGGTCTTTCAGAATCTGTTCCTTGACTTTAATTTTTCAGTCCTACATATGGTGTAATGCAGGTCCTATTTGAGGTTTGAGCTCTTGACACTCTTTAAACTTGAATTGCAACATACAGTATACCATTTGGAATATGTGACAATACATTCAATAAATAGTAGGCAGCAGGTGCTGTTAAAAGTGTGGTTTTTGCTTTTGAAGGCTGAAAATAAAAACAGACATATACTGCTGACAGGTGGTGATTAAGTCTAGGAAACCACAGAGATTCGGGGATTTTGTTAATTTTGTCAAACAGTTCGTAGCAGGTAATGTATCTAAAAATTCTACCTCTTTTTGTTTATTAATATCCACAATTCCCTGAGCTCATTCTTGAACAAAAATGCTCAAGTGTTTGTTAAATCCACCAAATAATTAAACAATTAAGTTCTTTATCCAAGCCCTTCAGTAGTCAATAAAAATAATTCCATTATTCTACTATGTTTTGAATATAATGCAATTGTCAGCATAACTCACTGTATAGTCTTATTTTAAGGCAGCAAGTCTCTTGGTACACATACATCTTTTCGTACTGAGGAGGAAGAAATTCAGACTCCACCTAAATAATTCTGCAAATAATTATTTATCTCTAAGAACAAACTCAGTGTTCTTTTACCTTGTGGTGCTCAGTAGTCACAGCTACACCTGAAGTCATGGTACATCATTGTTCTCCAACAGAAGGTGCATAAAAGTCAAAATGTTCATATTTGCAAATTCAAAATTAACATCTGTGACTGTTCTCTATAATACTTGTAACATTTACTGTATCTGTAAGTAAGTGTTCCAGTAAACTCAAACATTACATAGAGCAAAAGGGAAATAAACAAAAAGTAGCACAAAAACAATCCAAACAAAATGGAGTAGGAAATATGTTCCAAAGTGTAACAACAGAATTTGTTCATCTTTAAAAAGTGTTTCTGGCAGCTACATTACTGTGCATGATCATACTGTCATACAATCATTTCGTCTCAAAAAGACCTCTAAGGTCATCAAGCCTAACTGTTAACTCATCACCACTGTGTTCACCACTAAACCATGTCTCTAAGTGCATATCAGCATGCCTTTGGAGCCCTTCTGGGGATGGTTATTCCACCACTTCCCCCGGGAGCCTGTTCCAATGGCTGACCACCCTTTCAGTGAAGAAAATTTTCCTAATATCCAACCTGAATGTCCCCTGGTGCAACTTGAGGCTATTTCCTCTTGGTCTGTCACTTGTTAGTTGGGAAAAGGGACCAAACCCCATCTTTTTACAACCTCCTTTCAGTTGGTTTTAGAGAGCGATAAGGTCCCCTCTCAGTCTCCTTTTCTCCAGATTAAACAACCCCAACTCCTCAGCTTTTCTTCATAAGATCTATGTTCTAGAACCTTCACCAGCTTTGTTGTCCTTCTCTGGACAGGTTCCAGCACCTCAGTGTCTTTCTTGTAGTGAGGGGTCCAAAAGTGAATACAGGTGCTGCTTCATCAGTTTTGAGTACAGAGAGACAATCACTTCCCTGGTCCTGTTGGCCACACTATTGCTGATACAGGCCAGGATGCCTTTGGCCTTCTTGGCCACCTGGTCACACTGCTGGCTTATGCTCAGCTGACTGTCCCTGGCCTGTAGTGCTGCATAGGGTTGTTGTGACACAAGTGGTGGACTCAACACTTTGCCTTGTTGCACTCATACAATTGGCCTCAGTCTATTGGTGGATCTAAAGGAGTGGATCTCAGTAAAATTTGCTACAGCTGTACTTAAGAGAAAGACTGTTCTAAGTAACTGTCATCTGTGGGCCATACTAAAATGATAAAACAGAGCTGTGTCTTTGTCAGCTGGACTCGACTTACTCAAACCAGTATCACATGTTAAAAGAATGTGTCTGATTTCATCTGGCATGTTGTTCAATGACTTCAGCTGTGTCTAACTGCGTGAAAACCTGTGCTGCACTTCAAGGTCTGTTTTTTGCAGAGTTAAGGCAAAATAATACATTTACTGCATTTTGTTTCAGCACCTTCTGTTAAGCTTTTCTAATTCTTATGCTTAAGTGGATAAATACAGCAGAAATTGTAGGATTTGGGATGTTCTGCCAGGCAGTTTGTCTGTGGAATAACATTATTTTGCAGACTCATCTTCTATAATGGAATATTTGTCCTCCTATCATTATATGTAAAACAAAACTTTCACAAATTGGCTACAAATCAGCTATAAATTTACAGCACAACCCTGTACTCATATGCAGTGCTAAATTGCTGTAAAATCAGGTAATATGTGCTAAGTACATATCTTTAGCTTGTATAAAATATAAGCTTATGGCATATACTAAGACATAGTTTCTAAAATACTGTACTTCTTCAAGGTGGGGAATAATTTTTTGGGCCAGATGTTTCATATGTTGGTTGTAAAATTAATTGCTGTTAAAGTAAGTGGTAACCATTAAACCTTGCCCACACTTTGGACTCTGTCTGTGGTGTTGTTGATGATATTTTTGTTGGAAATTACAGAGGGAATTAATTTCTCTCTTTAGAGCTCACTGTACTAAATCTTAGTTTTCACTGTAAAAACATGAGTCACTGAAGTGTGGATTCAAAGGAAATTACCCTGGTTTTGAGATATCTCAGCCTGGCCTAATAATTGGTAGGATTCTCATTAGCAGCTTCATTCATGTCTTTATAGGTACTAATTTTGCAGTCTTTATTCTCTACATGGTTCATTTTCTTTCGTTCAGAATGTCCCAACCTAGGAGTTCAAAACTGATGTTCTCCTCTCAGACAACCATATTAATATTTCAATCAAATGCTTGTTTTTGTTTAGTAGTTTCTAACTATGCTGTCTCATAAGGAGTGGTGTACATTTTCTCGAGGGATTCCAGAATGAGACTCTAGCACAGTAGATATCTCTGCATAATTTCACTTTTGACAGAGCTTAATGTGATGGTTGTACAGGTTGTTGTGAAGAGCCTGGCATGTGCCCTGCTGTTTGATTAGCTTTATCTTAGAAAAGCTTGGGGCTTTCTCTCTGTATCTGTGCTGGTGCAAATACTGGTATTTTTGGTGTGTGTTTTGCCCAGCCACCTGTGGGAAGTTATTTTTTCCTCACTAAGTTATGGGAAAAATACACTGATAAAGGGAGAACTTTGTCCTTGAGGGAAACATTCAGTGTAAACTAGAATTAATTGGGCTCACATGATTGGTTAGCGAGTGCCTAAGGGCACTTGAAGGAGAAAGGGAGGATGAGGAGGATGAAGTACACCCCCAGACCCATTTCATTGAGACCTCCTGGAGTGGTCAGCACAGGCACAAGGGAATTCCAATGCCACCGCACCTGCACAGTAAGGGACTGCTTACNGAATGGGGATGTCCATCAGCAGGCCAGCCTCTGAGGATACTGCCTCGACGTTTGGAGGGTTGGGCATTCTAAAGTTGGTAAGGCAAACTGTGTAAGTAACACCTGGAAGGGTCCTCACAGGGGGCATAGGTTTTTCCTCTTCCTCTCTCTCCCCCTTGCTCTTCCTCGCTGGGGGTTTCTCTCTTACTTGGCCACCTTTAGTAATAAAATACTGTTTAGATCACATTCACAGTGTCTGAGTTTCAGTTCTCATGTGCTTTTCAAACCCTCCCTGTAACACTCCCCAAGGTGACCTTTGGGGGTGTGGCAATAGCTGGACAACCCTTCACCATCATGTTCAGGAAGTGACCACACTGTGAAAACCAGGTTACTTTAAGAGGTCTTACATAAGATACTCAGAAATTCAGGCTTTAGTCCTTTAGGCCTTAATCATCAACA
Source organism: Scytalopus superciliaris (assembly GCA_013400415.1). Classification (NCBI taxonomy): domain Eukaryota; kingdom Metazoa; phylum Chordata; class Aves; order Passeriformes; family Rhinocryptidae; genus Scytalopus; species Scytalopus superciliaris. The sequence continues at coordinate 190,082 of VXBX01005330.1, forward strand.
ATACTATCCCAAATTGTTCCATAACAGAAAGAGTTACTGAGTTGAGAGGTTTATTCATCTCTGTGTTTATCCATGGTAGTACTTCTGTTCTTTGCTATAATACCATAATTATTTCATAGAAGGCATAAATATTTTCAGTATGTTTTCAGTGCAGGAAACTGATTTAAGTGTTGGTTTGGACTTAATAGAAAACCTAGACAAATAGCAGTTCCTCTTTATTTCTTCTTTACTCTTCATTATCTTATAGTAGCAAATGGCAATACATGAAATACCATTTTCTAAAGTGATTCTTGAAAGGCATGATAATATATATTTGGCACAAGTAGGTGGACAACAGCAATGATTAGGGACAAAGAATATCTAAAAGGGCAACATGGGACATTTGCTTTTGGCAAAAGTAAAAAGTGACATAAAAATTGATTGATTAAACCTAAAGAAATGGCAGCAAGATTTAGACACAATAAAGGTGTGACTAAACACATTTATTGATAGTTACAATAAGACAAATTTTAAGGACAGGAAAGTCTGCTGTACATAGAGACTAGAGGTAAGTTTTAAAAGTGGTGTCTTTGTTTTGATTTAAGTCACCTAGTCTTGGCCCATTCTTTGTGTAGAGAGTGTCTTCCAGAGTGCTGCAAACTCATCTTTTTTTTTTAACCTTGTCTGTAAATTTTCCTAATACAAATACTACCTCCTAAAATAGTAAAGATATAGGAAGTCTTTAAAGTTGGCCATAAGCAAAGGGAAACGATGTTTTATCTCTGAAACAAAAAGAATTAGACTGACTTGTGTAACAAAAAATGTGGAGCTGTCTACTCTTGTTGGAAGGCACAAATAGCTCAGCATCAGAAGAGAAAGTCATCACAGAACAAAACACATTGTAAAGGATAAGGAAGGTACCATGAAATAAATTTTGAGATATTTTTAGGTATCAGAAACGCAAGATAGTTTGGCAGGAATCTGACTCTTTTCTGCTCAAGAAAGAAGCAGTAATATTCTAAATGTGGTTTGGGTACTAAATAGTT
>VXBX01005330.1:230022-244393 GCA_013400415.1 Scytalopus superciliaris
CAAGAAGGCCAATGGTATCCTGGCCTGTATCAAAAATAGCGTGGCCAGCAGGACCAGGGAAGTGATCCTGCCCCTGTACTCTGCATTGGTGAGGCCACAGCTTGAGTATTGTTTTCAGCTGGGGGCCCCTCAGTCCAGTCAAGATACTGAGGTGCTGGAATAGATCGAGAGAAGAGCAACAAGGCTGGTGAAGGGACTGGAGCACAAGTCCTATGGGGAGAGGCTGAAGGAGCTGGGGTTGTTTAGTCTGGAGAAGAGGAGGCTTAGAGGTGACCTCATTACTCTCTATAACTAGCTGAAGGGAAGTTATAGGCAGCTGGGGGTTGGTCTCTTCTCCCAGGCAGCCAGCAATAAGACAAGGGGGCATGGGCTTAAGCTCTACCAGGGGAAATTTAAGTTGGATATTAGAAAAAAATTCTTTACAGAGAGAGTAATCAGGCATTGGAATGGCCTGCCCAGAGAGGTGGTGGATTCACCATCCCTGGAGGTTTTTAAAGTTTTTAAACTGAGATTGGACGTGGCACTGAGTGCCATGATCTAGTAAATGGACAGGAGTTGGACCAAGGGTTGGACTTGATGGTCACGGAGGTCTTTTCCAACCCAATCGATTCTATGATTCTATGAACTTAGTCTAATGGATAACATTATGTTTAACACCTGAGGACTAGGAATTTAATTCCTCATTTCAGATTAGGTATCTAATTTTTCTCTGCAGGAGCTGTGAAAACAATTATCTGATGTCACATTTTTTTGCCTGCCTGAGGAGAATTAGAGGGACATAAGTCAGTGGGTTCATCATGAGTGGTGGAAGAGCTTGATATTTGCCTTTATGGATTGAAGCTGCCTGTGGGTCAGGGTCTGCTGGTGGCTCTCAGCTCACTACACTGTCATATTTGCATAGATTTACAACAGAAGAAGATGCCTGTTTAGGGATGTTAGAAGCAAGGCCACCTCATTCATCCCATGAAGAAGACTCACATAAAATACAGGCACAGTCAGCCACATACTCCACCTCTTCAGCTGTCAAGAGACAGGTCACTAGTGCAGGCACACAAGACACTCTCCATGTTCTTAAGCACACATGTATCTTTGTGGATCCCAAAAGAACTTGTATGGTCCCTATGCCCCCCTCAGCTCTCCTGTCTAGCTCCCAGCCCTTCCCACAGGTCCTCAGTCATGAGCATAATGCTTACATGCACGCACACACACACATGCACACACTCAACCCTTTTGCACTGCACATTCACAAGTCCCCTGGATATACTGGCATGGACCCCCTACCCACTTGATACTCTGTCCTGGACCTGATACCGCCCTGCTTGCTGACTGGTCCAGCTTCACATTTGCCAGTGAAAACAGGTACACACTCCACACACACACCACAATCAGGGAAGATACATACAGGCATCCTCCAACTCTATTGCCCCTTTTCTGCCTTCCTCTAGCTTTGTTTCTTCCTGCACTCACTTATTCTGCATATTCCATTCCTCCACTCTTTCCAGGACAGGTCTTATCTGTTTTACAGTCTTATCAGTCACAGAGTCCAGGTTGATCTTCCTGGAAGTGGCATCTGCCTTGATAGCCCGTCAATTAGAATGGCTGATGAGGTTTGTTTCTTCTTCTCCGCGTGTTTGTTTTGTGAGATCTGTGTCTCTGTGTATTTTGGTTCTGGTCTCACCCATTTCCCCTTTTTTTCCCCAATTAACATATTCTCCAGTTATATAACTTCACTGGAGCAAACCTTCTCATTCTCTCACATGCTATCATCAATTTAGTATGACTCATCAGGTTTCAGTCTCATCACTCTCTCCTTAATCATTCACCTACCAGGTCTGTCTCCTTCCATGTTCTTGCTTGTGGCTTCCTCCCTTTATTATTGACCTTCCTTGCACTGAAGAAAATTCCTGACCAGACACCCTTAAAGAAGCAGACATAGAATCTCAGAATCACAGAATATGTTGAATTGGGAGGAACCCACAAGAATCATTGAGTCCAGCTTCTGGCCCTGCATAGGACCATGCCCAATAGTCACACAATGTGTCTGAGAGTATTATCCAAACACTCCTTGAACTCTGTCAAGCTTGGTGCTGTGTCCACTTCCCTGGGAAGCCTGTTTCAGTGCCCAACCACTCTCTGGGTGAAAAATCTCTTTCTAATATCCAATCTAAACATTCCCTGACAAAACTTCAGGGCATTCCCTCTGGTCCTATCACAAAGAAGATATCAGTGTCTGCCCCTCCTCTCCTCTTCCCCTCCTTCTTCAGAGTCTACAGTACTTTCCATTCCTCAAACCATAGAAGGAAGATTGTACTGCTCCTTGAGACAGCAGGAAAAAGGTTAAGTAAGCACCTCAAACAAGAATTCAGAAGAATAAGGAATGTGAAAAAAACAAATGTGTAGAACAGGAAGAACAAAGACGTACCCTTACAATACTGTCATGTTGAAAAGCTGCATCAGGAGGAAGAAAGAGTTGCACTACTAAACCAGAGATTGTAAGACAAAGATGTGAATGACCACTCACATCCCCTTAACGGAGGTACCAGTATGGTGTGCCTCGAAAGATGACTCTTCATTCACTGCCTGCTCAGGCCTTAAACTCACAGTGAGGTTACCTAACTGGACTCAGTACAGCACCACAGCTGGACCCACCAGAAGATCACTGTCCTAAAATTGAAAGGGATCAGCTCTATAATAAAATATAGCAGATGGTTTACTAATGCATTACTGATGTACTAGTTCAGCAAGATATTTAAGAATGTACTTATTTTAAACTGGTCTCAGTGGCAGGTGCTTAAAATCCCCACTCAGTCTGGTCCTTGGAAACAAATTGGATAGTGCTGTCCAATTGAAAATTACATTCCTAAATCTCTTTTTAAATATACTTCTGATTAATTATATTTGTGTTTAAAATACTTGTGTTTAACAAGTTTTAAATGACTTGTGTAATTGAAAATCCAGGAATGTCTTCAAGATAATGATCATAACCTACTAACTGCAAAATCTTTACTGATTTTCAGTAAGACTCTTTAAACAGCAGCTTGCTGGCAAAGATCAAATTAAGGTTTTCTGAAATACTATAAAACCTATGGTTATATTTTAACATTAAAAGAATCTTCTAACACAGAAAAGAGTTACACAATAAGAAAACTTTCTAAATAGTTCTGTTTCACAGCCATTTATTAGGACTTCATATTTTACTACAGCTTGACACATATTTACCTGGCATAGTTCTGTACAGGTACATTGGTTAGTGGTAACATGCTGTGCTTTTTTTCTGCTATCTCACAGGGATTTTCTCTACTGTTGAGTATTTTGTTCCATTACATTGGCTATATGTAGGTAAAAAGTTTATTACTTGTTCCATTCTACTGCTTTTCACACCTTTTCCTTTAACCTGAGGCATTGAGAGATTTCAGTGACAGTTTTTAGGTGATAACATTTAGGAACAGTATGATTTTATTGTGCACTGTTTTAGAATAGTGAGTTTCTGAGCTAGTGATCTGTAAGGGTTATTTCAAAAACAAACTTATCAACTTTAAAAAATATTTTTTTTTTAATTTTTGCCTGATTCATTTTTAAATAATCCTTTGTCAGATTTATGTTGAGAAAGTCTAGAATCAGCCATTCTATTTCAGCATACATTTGGTTTATGGGCTAAGGAAATTTAGGCCTTTTTCTTACTCAAAAACTTTATCCTTCTCGCTCATGAAAAATGGTAACTGAGTTCACATATTCACAGAATATGCTGAGTTGGAAGGGACGCACAAGGCTAATCAAATCTTAGCCCTGCACAGGACCACCCCCAAGAGTCACACCATGTGACTGAGAGTATCATCCAAATGCTTCTTTAACTCTGTCAGGCTTGGTTCTGTGATCAGTTCCCTGGGGAGCCTGTTCCAGTGACCAGCCACCCTTTGGGTAAAGAATATTTATCTGATATTCAACCTAAACCTTCCCTGACACAACTTCAGGCCATTTGCTTGCATTCTGTCACTGGTCACCACAAAAGAGATCAGTGTCTACCCTTCCTCTTCCCCTCATGAGGAAGTTGTAGACTGCAATGTGGTCTCCCCTCAGTCTCCTCTTCTCCAGGCTGAACAGACCCAGTGACCTCNCATATTTTTAAGCCCTTTTTGGAGAAAAAAAAAAAAAAAAAAAAAAAAAGAAAAAAAGAATAAAAAAAGAAAAAAGGAAAAAGAGTAATTCTTCTTCTTCAGAACTGTTTGAAAGTCATAACTATGTTTTCCACTCAGCAGTTCAAAACTTACTTTCATACTAAGTCAGAACTGAATTACATATTTGGAATTTCCTACAGAAAATCAGTTCAGACTAGAATGCCTTGTAGATTCCCTATTCAGATAGAACTTTTATTTTAAAAATGTTATGTTTTATTTTTTGCATTTTAATTATACTAAAAGGATTTTCTATCACAGGAAGTATAGCATTTAAAGTAGAAATGCTGTTAGTATGACATACTGTAAGATCATATGATGTATTGACAGTATTTATATGACACTATGCAATTTAATACAACACATTCTAATATTTAATATGTCCTAGTAATAACTTTTACATAGGCTTATTTTGTAATCCTGTAATTAAGATTTACCTGAGAAAAGCAGTTGGGCATGGTTATATTTTATCTGGATTTAAAGAATTACCTGGACAATGAGGTCCTGGAAAAAACTTAAAACTTAACATTTTGAAGCATTTTAAGGTGTTGCTTTATATGGTTCTGAAAGAGATCTTATTGCTTATAGGTCAAGAGCCTCAGCTGAGTGACTCCAAAGTGCCTCTGCCTCTGTTTAACCAGCAATTTGGAGTAGTATCTCTTCTTGCTAGTCACATTGCCAACCCTGTGCAACACTGAAAAGTCCTGCCTTCAAAAACTGTTATATACTTTCATATATGCAAGATATATTTGATATTTCTATATAACTTATGGATACTTGATATATACTCCAGTAAGGTAGTAACAATTTATATATACTGTTGCCACTGACAGAAGTTAGTTTTCTCCAGATAGGAGTAGTAAAGTCTGTCTTCTTATGCATCTATAAAAACTGGCAGAACTAATAGCATTCCTCTACCAATATACTTAGCAACTCTATCTCCTTATTTATAGCTTAAAGTGTATTTCTATCTATTCACTGACATGGCTGTAAAATGTGTAATTGTCTTTTTCTTATATGAGAACCATTCCGATTGACATACAGTAACAGTAGACTTAAATACATCTTAAGTCTCAAATACACATATTAACTTTAAAAAATGTCAAAAATTAGGACACAGGACTTTTAAAGTATTTGTACACAGAAATATTTTTTCCTATGACCAGGTCTGGTTACTGTCTCACAAAATTCTTCTGCCTCAATTATTTTTTCAAAGACATGGGTAAAGCCAAGCATCTGTTGGATTCTACTGGCCATACCTGGACTGTCGGGGAAGAAGCCCCTCAGAAGGAGGTGTGCTTGCTTTGCTAACACCAGCTGCAGGATGGGGACATAGGCACTGCTGGGACACTGCCTCCAGGATATTATATACACCACTTCATGCCTGGCAGGCCAGTCTGCTATCAAACTTGCTGTCCACAGGCTGCCTCTGAGGTATCTGAAGATACGGAGTTAGAGAGAAGAATGAGTCATTAACATATTTGCTTGAAGTCACCCTTTTAAAATGTTATATCTGCATTACTCTAAGTTGGGAAATTTGCATTACACTCACAGTTTTATTATAAATAAAGTTCAGTTATATTCTAGTGAAATAAACTTTTAAAAGGCTAAATTGGCCATAATTAAGTATGTTCTCTAAAGAGTTAATGTTAAGTAGAGAACCTCAGAGTAAGTGTTATGTCTGAGAAGGAAGATACAATTAGAAGTGACACAGACATTTAAGGAAGATCTGAGGAAACAATAAACATCATAAAATTAAACAACTGCAAAATGTAACAACTTTTATTTTGTCAAATACAAATCACTCATCAAAAGGCCAGGCCCCTTTTTCAGTCTCATCTGGGAGAACCTGTTCTATCCCACTCATATACTTTCTGTTCATGAGCTAGGTTGTGGTCTTGGTCTTCGAGTTGTCCCCATTATGTGTTACTTGATATCCAACCTCTGCTCCAAGTATTATCAAAACAGTTTCAAGGCAGAGAAATTCAGGCTAGACCAGAGCATTTGCTTTGACTGATGCAAGTTCAAAATACAATGTGACTGATCCATGCTGAATTTTGTTCCTTTTACCAGTGACAATTATCTAAAACTAATTTAATTTTAAATAAAAATATTGAGAGGACGGTGTTTACTCCTTGGAACACTCCAGCAATACTAAGTATGTATGGAATCTAGCTTGAAGGGCATGGACTTAATCATAAAGGCCATCAACTTTCTGCACCACTTAGTCAAGGATCCATGGGGAGCTGTTTAGCACAACGAACACAGATGGTAGAGGTGTGGTCCAAATGCTATATATATATTGAGAATGAAGTAACAGATGATAGCTTACAAGGTAAAATAAAGAGTCTAGCTCAAAACCATAAATAAATTCCTTGGGATATTGTAATGGAAAGTGAAGATAAATTAACAGCAATGTCATATTAACTTAAAATATTGGACAATAATTTTTGACATTTTATCCCGTGTTTCTGAGTACCTTGACCACTCCTGGAATGGGGATAGGATAAGGGAACTATTGTACCTGTTTCACATGAAACTAGACCCATTTTTGAAATATAAACTTGGAAACTGTAAAACTCTGTACTATGCAACTCACTATTACAGCTTACTTTCAGAGTACAGTTGAGGGAATCTTGAATGCATAGAATCAGCTGAGCATATAACACAAATAAATTTGAAGTAAATGCATGTTCAGGTTAAATGACCCTTAATGGTTGTAGTATATGCTAAAGCTACTCCTTGTAGGATGGAGCCTCCAATCAGACTCTTGTTAGTTTGGATTTATACTTACTGATTCTTCTTGTTTTATGATATTCTTTTTCTTTCCTAGATTTTTTATGGCTAGAGAATAAGTTTCACAAGAACTGGTAAGAGGGCGGGGAACTGCTTAATATCAAGCAGTAAACACTGGAAATTCAAGGTCAATAGTTCTCTTTGTCTTTACAGGACCTGGGACAATTAATTCTTAACTGTTTGGGATTCCTGTTTCTCTCTGGGACTGATAAATATCATCCTGAAGTTTAGTGATCTTTAAAAAAATGGAAGAGAATTTTTCACCAAAGGAAAATAATCTGCTGCATAATTTCCACTCATCCAGGAGGTATCAGATAGTTGGAAAGTGATCCTTAAGCCTACCTATTTCTTCTGTATATCAACTTCATTTTGTCACTCTTCTATAATGTGGACTTGTACCTTCAATATAACTGCCTGAGGTTGTCTTACAAGATAGAGCAAAAAAATGCCCATGAATTTTAAAGGGATGCAAGCACTAAATACCTGTGAATAGGGAAACATTACTATTTTCACTAGAAGGAAGTAAAATGCTTAGGGATGTTCTGTAGTAAAACAACCATAGACATCAGACAGTCTAAGAATGAATCTGGATTTTTGCAGATTGCACTATACTCTAATGATTACATTTATTCGCTGGAAGAATCATAGAGTGGTTTGGGTTGGAGGTGACATTAAAGATCATCTAGTTCTACCCTACTGTCCTGGGCAGGGACACCTTTCACTAGACCAGGTGGCTCAGAGCTCCATCCAGCCTGACCTTGAACACTTCCAGGGACAGGGCATTCACAACTTCTTTCAGCAACGTGTTCCAGTTTATTACCAACCTCTCAATAAAGAATTTCTTCTTTATTTATAATCTAAACCTATGCTCTTTCACTCACTACATGTCCTTGTAAAAAGTCCCTCCATCTTTCTTGTAGGCTTTCTTCAAGTACTAGAAGGTCAAAATTAAGTCACCTCAAATCCTTTTCTTCTGGCTGAACAATCCCAACTCTTTCAGCCTTTGTTTGTTGGAGAGGTGCTCCATTCCTCTAATCATCTTGGTGGTCCTCCTCTGGACTTGCTCCAACAGATCTATGCCCTTTCTGTGCTGGGAACCCCATAGCTGAGTGCAGCACTCATGATGGGGTCTCACACCTTGTTAATTAATCATTATTGTGAATCTAATTCTGTATTTGAAAGTTTATATAACAGAGGTAGTATTGTACTCATGGAGGTATAAAAAATTAAGAGATGTATGGTTTGGTGAGGGCATGGCCATATTTTTCTTTTCACAAAACTAGAATATCCTAACAGAAACATACCAGTTTTGGGAACAGGTTCCTTTTAGGATCCGAAACAGAAAAAATTGCCTCAAACTGAGGCAGAATTGCAGGATGGACACAAATGGAAGGGTCATGGTGCCACCTAACTATTTCTGGGTGATTCTTAACTCACATTATGTTCTGTGGTCTCACAGGGACAGGTATATCTTTTATAAAGTGTGCTGGAAGGTTTTTTAATATTTTAGACTTAACAAGAACCAAGAAGTTGTGATTTGTGTTAGGCAAACCCATAGGGCCTTCCATGACAATCCAAGAATGAGGACTGGCTCACTATGGATAGAATTCTTAGCTTTATTCTCCTGATTGGAAAGGTGTCATATAAGAGTAAAAGCTAGTTGTGTGAAAGGGATTTGGTTTATTCCTAATCAGTAATGTGAGAAAATACCTTTGACAAGGCAACCATGGTTAGTTTCCCTGTTGTACTTCTTCACTCCTTCATAAGTTCCATTCTTAAGTTAGGTAGGCAGAAGTTTTTTTGTTAGTAAATGCAAAATCATAGACACAGCTGATTTTCAGTATGCAGAAAATGCTACACAAAACATCTGTGGCAAGTAAGAAACAAACTGTCATGTCACCAATTAGAAATTCATTGTCAGATTGTTCTGTTTTTACTTGTCTGCTCAGATTAACTGCAGGGAATGTGTCCCCTGGGTTTGTATTTAGTGGGTAATTCTGCACTCCAGTATACTTTTTAGAAAATAAAATGCAATTTCCAAGCCTCATTTGAGGACATTGTATCCTTTTCTGAATTACTTTGCTCCTCATTGCTGATTAAATATCTCTGTGTTTTGTCTGATTCTTTCAGTAATGTTCATATTCAATGCTTATGACATCATCATTGCTTCCATGATAATGAAACACATTGTCACCAGAACTCAAAGAGCCCTAATTGTCCTAAATGCTAGATCTGGGACAATGGCAAGTAAGGATTAGCAGCCAATTGGGAAAAGTAATTTCTAAGTCTATAAAACTATGATAGTTAATGAGGAACAGAGATGATTATGAAACAATTTAAGGGAATATGAACAGGTCTTGTGATACCAATTACTTTTTTTTTGACAATTCTTCTTATGCCCAGTTGACAAAGGCCTCTTGGGATTGCTGTGTCATCAGTATGCTTCAAGGGCATGTTTATATCCTGGTGCTAACCCATTTTCTGAGGTGAATTTGGTATTATTCACCAAAAAAGTGGGAAAATTTTCCACCAGTGAGCTACAGTTTCTCCACATCACAAGTGCCACACTGTTTGAGGGGAGAGTTGGCCTCTCTTCCAGTGGATGATGGTCCATTTTCAGCTCCTGATTTGTTCTGACTGGTTTTGGAATATGTTTGCATTTGTGAAAATGCACAAATATTTTATTTTTCTCTTAATCACAGGCTTCTGCAATAAAACAAATTGGTTTATTCCCCTTTCAGGGATTTGTATTACCTGTCTTTACCTCTGTAATATGTCTGAGGCTGTTAGCAGTAACATAAAGGTGCATCACTGCTTTTCTTTAAGTAATATGATGACTCTCTATTCTTGAAGCAAATTAACAAAACTGCCAGCTTCATTAGATTAGAGAGTGCAATATAAATGTGTACCTATAGTATTTGTTCAGACTTCTTCAATGAACTTCATCAAATTCCTTGTGGATGATTTAATTGATGTGATTTTCTGTAGCAATAGTTAGAAGACAAAGGTTCATACTCACAAATACAATTTAGAATATGAAATTACTATTAGCACAGAAGATGCAAAATTGAATAGCAATACATGAAAGGTTATTACATTTATTAATTTGCTGTTTGCTCAGCAGGAACACCTCTGCAAACTGTTGCAAACTTACTGATCTCTTCTTATTGTGAACAACTTCTCTGCTAACATCTACTGCAGTTCTAGACAACCCAAATCTTCCAGAACTGTGACAATTTTAAAACAACTTTTGCTCCTAGTCAACTAGAAATGTTAATTCTCTTTATAGATGTGTTTAGAACATTTCCCACCTTCACTTCTTTGAGGTAAGTCTAATGTGTTATATATTGCATGGAAATCTACAAATGACACTGCATTGCTTGGTGGGGTAAAGGGAAATGTGGTATACGGGCTGTAGCTTAAAGTGGTAGATTCCAGTGGAAGGTGATGGCCATTATATGTGAGATATCTGTTCCTACCTGAGAAGTAAACAGTATATATAGAGATAAAACATCAAAATACAAATTTGCAGGCACATAAAACATCATGAACTTAGATCTCAGCATTTAAATTTTCAAGGAAAATTAAGTCTAATTAATTAGAGAGAATCTTTAGAGGTGTGAAAAGTGGAATGGTAAGTCACCTGGAAAGCAGTTTATTAAAAAAAATCTTTGCTTTTATTTGGCAAAAAGGTGCTCAGTGCAGGGAACATTTTTCCAGGAGGAATGTGTGATAGGAAAAGGTATGTTGAAGATAGAACTTTGGCAGTTTATGAAAATGATTGTATAACAAGGTCATTGTCAATAGTAGGATATGAGCCTTGACAACCTTTATAATTCTGTGCCAATTCTGGCCTGAGTCTTTCATAAATGCAATGGTGTACCTCCACAAGCTTCTACCCTCTGTTCCTCTACTACAGTTGTGGGAGCATGTGTTTCCAGTGGGAAACTTTGATTTGTCTCTGGTTTCTCATTTGTATCTAATAATAAAGGTACAGGGTTGTGTACATTTGGAAATCATTTGCTTCTATCCTTTTGATTGGCCAAGACATTCTTTGAGATGGAAGTCATGGATATTAAAACTCCTATTGAACTAAATGATGCCACAAAATGATACAATATAGTCCCTAAATTAATGTTTGGACTGTAATCAGTGTCTCTATTAAAATCCACAAATTGTTTTACTTTTCTTCCTATGGTTCTCTAATCTCTGTATTCTCCCTTCTTCTGGAATACAGAAGAAACCTGGTATTATTTTGATTTATCATTATTTCACATTCTTCATAGGTCCACTAGCTCAGTGACAAGAACCTTCAATTCCTTTAACTGTAGGCATCCTTATACTCTAAGCATTGTCATCATATCTGATACAGGAATTTTGGCAAGTAATGGTTGACTTATTCCATTTTCCTCTTGCAAGGTATAAGCTTAGAAAATAGAGACGTAACATTGCATCTAAATATATCTGTTCATAAAGATGTTTGAGAGATTTGGATTAAAACTGCAAGTTGAAAGTAGAATTGCAGTAAGTCTTTGAAAACTATAATATGATATGGCAAATTAATATATGTAAATGGCTTTATTTTGATTCTGCTTTGTCAATAGACTAAATTTAAGTAGGATGAATGTGACTTACTAATATTAAGTTACTAATAACTGTTCAGAAAAAATACAAAAACTAATTATTATTCCCAGATTTATTTATTTTAAACTATTACTATTTTTAAACTACTTCTTCTTTCCACTATCTAAGGAGGCTAGGTAAGATGGAAACTACAGAAGAAAGGCAAGGCTATTCTTAAAGGATCTATTGCATGCCATAGCATATCTGCAACATTCTGACAGGATTTGTATTGTGACACTGCTTTGGCAGGACCAGGAAGGACTCTAGAACTTGCTGCCTAGAGGCAGAGGTGCCTTTTGAGGCTGGGCCTCCAGAATTGTCACAGATTCATAGAATGTTTTGAATTGGAAGGAACCTTTAAAGATCATTTAATCCAATCTCCCTACCACTGGCAGAGACATCTTTCACTAGATTGGGTTGCTCAAAGCCCCATCCAACCTGACCCTGAACAACAAAACCTGATTTGTAAAAGTCAAGGCACTGAATCCAACCTACACAGAGATTTGTAAGTCTAATGCATACCTTTGGATGCTGCCACCTTATGGGATCAGAGAGTGGTAATTTAAAATGTCTTTTCTGAAATGATTGATTGATGCTTGAGGTTAGTGAGCATTAAATACCAGTCTCTTTTGTAAACTTGAAGCTCCTTTGTTTAACTAAATTCATCAAATAAAAAAATCATATTATTCCAAACATGCTAGCACAATCCCAAGGGAGTATTAATCATTGCAAACTGTTCCTTCTTTCTAGAAAAAAATGTAAAGTTTTAAGGATGTGGTACGTCAGAATCTTTCTCCCCGAAAAAAAAAAAAAAAGCCATGCCCATAATGAATTAATAAGTTCACTGGCAATATTTCATCAATATATTATGAAATATGAGATTTTATTATCAAATATATTCTTGATCAATTTATTTCATCACTTACAACCTAATTGTTTCATTATGACATTTTGTCCCTCTTGAGAATGAAACAGTTGAGTTAATATACTGTATAAAATGACTGTTTCTCAAAAAGTTAATCAAACTATTGTCAGTTGATTTCTGAACTAGTGTCCTGCAATTAATATATGGGATGTTCAAAATATCAGTTAGAAATTACTTGCCTTGATAAATGCCTCTAATTTAATACATTTACTGGAACTTTATGAAGTGGTACTCTGCAGCTGAGACTTAATCTTTTTAAGTTTCATTTTTAGAAGTTCAAAACCACAACAGAACAAGATACACATTACTAATTTTCATCAAGATATAATTTAAATGCTCTGAATCCTTGAGTACTCTGGTAGTATCCAATAATTCAATATTTATCACTGGCAATCAGATATTTTTCAAAAGTGTCCAATCTGCACCATTAAAAATGTACATATAGTTTAAAAAATGTCACTCTTACTTCCAGAAGTAGTTAGTGGCTGTATCTTGAGCTTTCTTCTGAATCTTGCTTACTGGGGTGATAGATTAAAAATTAAATAAATTAGAATGATTGATAGTAAATTGATAGACTAAATAGAAATATTTAGCATTTCAAGAAAGCTAGATTGTACTTGGAGTGACCTGTCCCCTGTATCTATATCTTTAATGTTGCCTTAAGAATTTTGCCTTGTAATTTTGTCTTAATTATGTCTTAATTTTGTTTTAAGTGGTCTCAGACTTTTCTTTGCATTTGTATCTTACTTTGGGAAAATTTCCATTCTGTACACATTATTATATGACTTGATTTTATGCTGATATTCTCACAAAGAGATTCCAAGGGGGGAAAAAANAATACAAAAGAAAAACAAAAGAGGGAAAAAAAAAAAAAAAAAAAAGGCAGAAAAAAGCAAAGCTAAATTCAACCCTACTTAAGAATGCTCTAGGACTTTCTGAACCCAGCTAACTCCAGGTCCTGGGGTCTCCTCCCTTCCCAGCACAGACATTCTCATAAGCCATCAACATGGTGAGCCACACAGTCTGCAACAGAAGGAGCAATGCCTTTAGCAGTATTCAGATTTAACACTGCTAGAAAACTTTATCCTATTACTTGCACTTAGACTCCCACACAGCCTGGTTTGTCTTGTTTGTCCAGACCACAATTCCTCCTCCAAGTGCTGGTATTTAGCCTTTCCAGTGGATGTACAAACATACATACTGTCCCTCCAACTACTGGCAGCTTGACCTAGGGGCATTGTGACATGGCACTGATTGTCCCATAGCTGGAATTTAGACCTTACACCAAGCATATCAGATATCTAACCTCTCTGATTAAGCAAGATCATCCTAGAGCACGACACAGAATCATATCCAGATGTTTCTTGAATATTTCCAGTGGGGGAGATGCCACAACCTCTCTGGGTGACTTTTTCCAGTGCTCAGTCATCCATGCTGTAAAAAAGTTCTTCCTCATGTACAAATAGAACTTCCTGTGTGTCACTTTCTGCCTGTTGCCTCTCACTCCCATAATTTTTAACTAAGATGTGATAAATCTCCAACTCCACATCAGACATGGGAGTAGATTGAAACTGCATCTGAATATTTTAATATTGGATTTATGGGCTTGAGATTGCCTTCTTTAGTCCTGTTTATTGCAAATGTGCATTGTAAAATACTTTTAATTGTATGGCACTTGTTATACAATGATAGCCATTCTCATCCTCAACCATTTTTGTAATATGGATTTCATAAATACAGTCTGAAGAATCATTTCCTGCCCCAAAACATTTTTATTTAAAATCTAAAGAACACGTATTACACAACAAAGAGCAACATGTAATTATGAATGTGCTTTTAGTTCTCTTAATTTTAG